>PVJS01017767.1:0-35732 GCA_004027185.1 Glis glis
CAACTTCGTGAGACCCGGTTTCAAAATAAAGTATAAAAAAATAGGGCCAGGGGGTGTAGCGTGGAGGTAGGACGCCCCTGGGTTCAATCCCCGGTATCGCAAAAAAAAAAAAAAAAATTCAGGTTATTTCAACCCCAAGATGGAATAGGGAGTAAGAATGGGAGCAAGGAGAGGAGAGTGTGCCTGGGAGATGTACACATGCTCTTACACCCTTCTATTTGACTGTCAGTAATGGGAAATGTATTCTTATCATGGGGTATCTCATTTGGGCGTTTAAAATCACTTGACAGATGATTTCCAGAAATCAAATTTGCCTCTTTTTTGGTGCCTTGAAACTATAAAAATCCAGCCAGCTTAATGGGAAATTTCAAAGTTCTGTCATCTCCAGCTCCTAGGGCTCCTCCATCTGCCCTGACTGCGCTTGGAGCCAGGAAGGAGCACAGAGCCAGAGTCCTCATTAGCAGCAAACCTGTTGGACCAAGAGCATGCAGGCATCTGCAGCCCTGCTGGGGCACGTTGGGCACAAGGCAAGAGATGGCTATCTTGGGCTCTGACGCCCGTGAGTTTAGGGTAACGGGGCGTGTCTATGGTAGATTTGCCCTTTCCCAGCAAAGGATATTTTCTAAGTTTGTTATTATAAAGGCCATTTATGTCCATGGTGGAAAAAGTTGAACCAGAGGAAGAACTCTTCTTGCCAGCAACGTTTTGGTCCCTTTTAGCTCTGATTTAGCTCATCCTATAATTTTTTATGTACTTTTATTGGTACATTATAATTATACATCATAATGAGGTTTAGAGTGATAGAAACATACATACACACAGCACTTGGTGTGTTTCCTCTGGACCCTACCTGGCTCCCTCCTCCCTGCACATATTATTGAGATGGTAGTGATGCCTTTATATATGTACATAGCATTAGTTGAACTGTTTCCTTCAAGATTCCTCCCCCCGCTATGCACCTCCTCCCTTAATCCCCTTCCACTATTCTACTGGAATCTTTCATTTATCTAAAGTCTCTTTTGTTTCACAGTTCCTCTCTAGCTTCCACATATGAGAGAAAAACATACAATCCTTCACTTTCCGAGACAGGTTAATCTCACTTAATATAGTGTTCTCTAGTTCCATTATTTTTCCTGCAAATTACATAATTTTGTTCTTTTTTATGGCTGAGTAAAACTCCATTTTGTGAATATACCAAAATTTTTTGATCCATTCATCTGTTGATAGACACCTAGACTGGTTCCATAATTTGGCTATTGTGAATTTTGCTGCTGTAAACATGGATGTAAATATTAGGCTGAACCCTATGAGCTCTACAAGGTTGTATGTGGTTTGACCTAATGTTTTACTTTAAGCGGGTGCTTCTATTTGAATGTGCTGGCTGTTTGTTATCATTCTGTTGTAAGGAAAGAAGATTGTTGGACAGCAGGGGGTTCAAAATGGGAATGTGTGCCTAATTCCTGACTGCAGTTCTGTGAACAGTCTGTTGTGTTGAAAAAATTAATTGGGGACCCTTGATTGCATAATAGAACTTCATCATGGTTTGTTGAATTTTAAATTATAATAATAGAACTATAAATAAAAGAAAAGAAAAATCCTTCATCCATTCACCCACTGCTCTAACAAATGGCATAATCAACTCTTCCTTTAGCTCCCATGTTACAGCCAGCAGTAGAATCTGAAGGGCATGTGTGTGTGTGTGTCCTGATCCATTTATCTGAAGTATAATTACATATAATGAAATGCATATATTAGTGAATGTTAATAAAAACATACTTCTGTGTAGCCACCACCCAAATCAAAATACAGAACTCCCCAACACCACCCCAGAAGGTTTCTTCAGGCTCATTTGAGCCAATTCAAGGCCTCGCCCTTCCCTGAGAGATAACCACTGTTTTGCATTTTATACCATGTATTATTTTGGCCTGTTGTTGAACTTCATAGGAATTTACCCATGCAGGCTTTGTTCTTTCATGTCTGGCTTCTTTGGCTCAACAAAATATTTTTAACAACCATCCATATTATTTTGTATTTCATTGGTCTGTTTCTTTTTATTGCTTTATGTATCATTTCATTGCTTGAATTTGTTTTTTCTACCCTTTTGTTGAAGAACATTAAGATTGTTTCTAGTTTGGGGCTATTATGAATAAAGCTGCTATAAACATTCTTGTACAAATCTTTTGAGAAAATATGTGATTATTTCTCTTGGGTATGTGTCCAGGAGTAAAATTGCAGGGTTATAGGCAAGTACTTAACTTTAAATAAACAACCATGCAGAATTCTGATGGTGGGTGTAGGGAATGTAGCAAGTGGCCCGGTGCCTTCCTCAGACTCTGGGGAGTGGATGGGGATATCCTATTACTCTAGAAGAAGAGAGGAAAAATGAGTATCGGGGGACAATTGCAGTCCTCACCATAGAGCCCATGACAATATTTCATGAATACATGAACTGTGTTCCTCCTATGAATTTTGAGAGTGTGAGATTTAAACACTAACGTGTCTTCAAACACCAGCAGCTCCATCTCTGGAAATGGAGGTGAACTCTCTAAAAGCACTGGCAACTGTCGTGGGCCAGTGTTCCTAAAGGGCAGCCAGATTGTTTTCTTTGATCTAGAGATGACTAGAAGCACCCATGGAGATGCTAGAGACCGGGTCAGTGCCTCTGATCCACCTTTCCCTTTGATAAGGTTATGTGTGGGGCTTCTGGCTACACCCATCTCAGGCTTTCCCGCTTTTAGAAAACAGAAAGTGCCTACAGACTTCCACACATCGATGTGGATTTGCTGATTGTTTTTCTGTTCATCTTATTTTGTCCTTAAATTTCTCCACTGATGACAAATTATCTGGTTCTAAGGAAGTTAAATGCTCTGTGGCTTTCTAGTTGGCTTGAGTCTTGAAGTACATGAGGAAAGCTAACAGGTTTTCGAGCAGGGGTGGGTCAGCTCTCTTTCCTGCAATGGAGGTAAACACCACAGTTGTTGACAGCTCTGTGGAATGAGCTTGCAGGACAGCAGGGAGTGAAGTCTAAGAGTGCCCCTTCCCTAGGATGTCAGTCACAGGAAAGTCATGCACAAGGGCAGTCCAGGGTGGAAATGCTATGCATTACAGAGAAATGAACATTTTTATTGCTACCTTTTATGGCTTGATAGCAAAAAAAAAATGCTGACTTCCACGAAATGGGGTGCAGGTCTCACATTTATGGACAGTAGTGAAACCCTGAATTTCTGCTATTAAACGTAGTGCCTGCTCTCATTTAGCTCTGTGAAAAGTCCCTTGGGTGTATTGTTCTACGAGCCATTCACCAGCCTGGCTTTTGCACTCATGTAGAACATGGGTGGTGATCCAGAAGGTGAGAATCAAAGAGAGCAGCCAGATGAAATCTCCCAACACCCAGAGCTAAAGAGTTAAAGGTGGGGCTCCACCTTTAACTGGCTGAGTGACCTTGAACAAGTTCTTAAACTCTGAGACTCAGTCACTTCACATTCACAAGGAGTGTAATAACAGCTCTAATCCCATGGGGCTCTTGTGAGGATTAACTGGGTTTATTCTGGTGAAACTCTGTTGCGGGCACTGAGTAAGCTCTCCTTGCTGCTGTTACCCTGGCCGTCCTTTTTAGAGTTATTATTTCCCTGGTGCCATTACTTTAGAAACTAGTCAGAACATTTGTTTTGTTTCTTTGTTCACGTGCTTGCTTGGCTTGGTTTGTTTGAGTTTTGTTTTCAACATTATTTGATAACATTCCCGAACAGGTCTTCAAAAACTCATCTCCCTTGTTTGAAAAAACAAAATTACAAGTTTAATTTAAAGATAGAATTGGCTTTTATTACCAATTTATAAATTGGGCAGCATCTCATCCAAGGGTAAGGTCTCCAGAGAGCTTAGCAGAGGAGACAGGCTCTACAGGCAGAAAAGGACTAACGAAAGCAGAAACAGGGAGCAGATGTCAGTTTATTTAAAGCTACTTCTTTAGCAGGCCTGGAATGGAAGAGACTTTCCTTATCATCTTGACTCAGGTAAACTGAGCCCTTCTGATTTGGTTGTCCCTGAATCACCTATTTTCTTGGAAAACGACCCGTTTCAAACTTGGGTTTGATTACATGGCACCTAGCATGGGTGACTTCATTCTGGTTTATTTTGTTCTTCTGGATGTAGTGCAGGAGCTCAGTTGAGAACAATGACCTCCTATACATTTCATTTAACACCTCTTGAGTTTAAAATAATTAGTTTCTATTTTCTAAAATATTTCATTTTTAGAGCAGTTGTAGGTTTTAGCAAAATCATAGAAAGGTACAGACATTTCTATCTATTTTCTGCCCCCACATATGTGTAGTCCCCCATTATCAAAATCCTGCACCAGAGTTGTATGTGTGTTGTAACTAATGGACCTACACTGACACATCATTATCATTCATCGTGGCATATCATTATCATCTATAGTCAGCATTAAGGTTCTGTCCTGGAACTGTACAATCCATGGGGCTTAGACAAATGTGTAATAACATGTATCCATCATTATAGTATTATACAGATTGGTTCACTGTCTTAAAAATTCCTGAATTTTAGCCAGGCATGGTGGTACATGCCTGTAATCCCAGTACTTGGGAGACTAAGACAGGAGGATCACAGGTTCCAGACCAGCCTCATGGATTTAGCAAGACTCCCAGCAACTTAGCAAGACCCTATTTCAAGACAAAAAAATAAAAAATAAAAAGAGCCAGGCGTGGTGGCGCACGCTTGTAATCCCAGTACTAGGGAGGCGGAGACCAGAGGATCCGGGTTCGCGGCCAGCCTCAGCTACTTAGTGAGGCCCTCTGCAACTTCGTGAGACCCGGTTTCAAAATAAAGGATAAAAAAAATAGGGCTGGGGATGTAGCTCGGAAGTAGAATGCCCCTGGGTTCAATCCCCAGTACCGAAAAAAAAAAAAAATATATATATATATATATAATAAATAAAAAGGGTAGGTTTTTATTTAGAATGTCCTTTGGTTCAATTGAACTGGTGCCACACACAAAAAGAAATTCCTGAATTTTGATCAAATATGTTTTTCAATTCCCAGGAATACTCACTTAGAAGAAAAGCAGGTAAGGATATTCTATTCCTCAAAAACCCAAAAATAAGTTAAAACCCAAAGTGTGACCCCAAGAGAATTAAGGAAAAAAGACTCCAAGAGAGTTGTATTAAAGAAAAACTTATCCTTGGAAATTTCACTCTTGAGACCACACTTGAAATTCAGTGGTGAACTCGGTAGCATTTGCCTGTGATGGCTGGATGAGATAAACACCATGAAATTGATGACATGTCTTGGGAGTAAAGGAAGCAGTGTGAAGAATTGTCATTGTGAAATAGATGAAATGTCTTATAAGTAAAGGAGCAGTGTGAAGTATTGTCACTGTGGATATAGTAAACTGCTGAAGACAATTTTTTTTAGTTTATTTGGAGTCTTGGCATGAAAGCATTCATCATCACAGTGCTGACTTTTTGTTTTTAATTTAGTTTTAATAAGCTCGTCAAGCACTTTCTGCAAGCTTGAGCAAAGATATTCGTGAATATATTTCTGCTAAACCATGGTAATGAATTATTTATTTTGAAGTCTGTCTGTATTTATAGCTACTTATACCACTAGTTTAGAGAAATGAAAACCTTCGGAGCTTTTCTGAGGCGAATGTGATATGAATTGAAAAGAGAAGGGAATTGATATTTGCAGTAGGCATAGCTGATAAAAGTATTACCTAGAGTACTTCACATGGAGAACTAGAAGGCAATCAGAAAGATGGGTAAGGACTTCGAAAAATACAGGAAAGCCAGGCTCAGCAGGCACACCTATAATCCCAGTACTTGGAAGGTTGAGATGAAGATTGCAGGTTCAAGGCCTCAGCAAAGCGGCAAGACTCTCAGTAACCTAATGAGACCCTGTTTCAAAACAAAAAATAAAAGGGGCTGGGGTTGTAGCTCAAGGTAGGATGCCTCTGGGTTCAAGCCCCAATACCACCCCCCCAAAAAATGCAGGAGAAAACACAGATTTGTTTAGTAAAATATAAAACATTCTTAAAATCATTAATAATCAAGGAATTGCAAATTAAACTGCAAAAAAGCATCATTTCACATTCGCCAAATTGACAAAAATTATGAAGCCCAGTAAATTCCAAGTATTTGAAAGAATGTGGAACTGTTAGAACTCTCATCTACTGTGTCAACTGGAACAACTACTTTAGAAACAGTTTACCATTATTTAGTAGAGTTGAAATCACTACACAGCAATTCATCTCTTAGTTATATAACATAGGGATATATATGCATATATGTATGCATAGGAGACATATAAAAATATTTACATTGTTAAATTCTAAAGATAACTTGATATCAGATGGGAATGTACATCATGTTATACTCATACAATAACAGTGAGAATGAACAACTACTGCATACATGCAGTTGAATGAGCCAAAAACACAATGTGGGCTCCAAGAAGCAAGTCACAGTAAATATAGACAGTATGATTCCATGCATATTCCAGGGACTATTTAGGGATACATATGTGTGCAATAGCACTTCCATACATGCAGGAGAGTTACCTGTGGAAGGAGAGAGGCTAGGAGGGAAATAATGACAAGCACGGCATCCAGAGGAATTCTAGATTACTGTTAATATTCTCTGTTTACTTTGGTGTTATGCATAGAATAATCTTTTTCTTTTTTAAATGTTAGAGATTGTATACAATTTTTTGAATATGTAATCAGTCTCCCCCACCCATTACACAACACATATATATATATACATGCACAGTTGTGATCTCTCTCTCTCTCTCTCTCTCTCTCTCTCTTTCTCTCTCTATCTCTAATGATAACTGTTTTTTATTCGTAAAAGAAAAAACAGATGAGAGAGCCCAGGGCTAGATTTGAGTATATGGTCATAGAAAAAAGAATCATGAAGAAAATAATAAGAATGTTCTTTACTGAGTGACCAAATTGCCTCAATATTGTTCTGTAAGTAGGTGAAATTGAATTATAAATAAATTACAGTGGAAAAAATGGCAAAGTAATTTTGTAACCTGGTCTGCAATATTGCATCCTTTCCACCATTTATTGAGCACTTAATGTTTTAGGGATTTTCTTCATTTTTGTTTCTCTACACTGAAGCACTAGAAGGCAAATAGTAACATGCCCAAATTTGCAGATAGGTGGTGGACTATGAGTCAAAATGGTTAAGGAATTTTCCCTGTCCTAAGGTTGAAAAGTGGCCAAGCAGCTTCCCTGAAATTCAGATTCAGTCTTCCAGACCTGGGTCCTGTTCTCTCCCACTCTCTTTCTTTATTTAACATTTTCCTCTACAAGAAGGTAGGGTTAGAGATAAATAGATACTTGGCTGAAGTCTTAGGGCAAATGATGTCCTCATTGGACTCCCATCCACCCTTATCCTGCTGTGTCTTTCCACAAGAACAAGCAGCTCATATTTTCATAATATTAGTAAATTATCCACCGCCAGGATGGTGCTGTACTTCACTGGAAAATAATGGCCTAGGAGGGATAATCAGTATGAAGGCACACACATTTTGAAAAGTGTTGTGTCAGGGCCTGGGTCAAATCACTTATCTCTTTTGTATTGACCAGATTTTCATACGGGAACATGTTAAATAATTGGCTGCAGTGAAAAATGCTGGGGACCATTCATAGGAAAATTAGTTGAACTCAGAAAGCAGAAATACTTGTTCATCTCCAGAAATGATATTTGAAAACCAGAAACACGAAGTTCCTTCATTTCCTCCTTCCATGATTTATTCCCACTGCAGCACATTAATCTCTTGGCTGCTTTGCAAAAGTTGTACACAATGCTCCTCTTTCCTGCTGAGGAAGAGGACTCTGTGGCACAGATCTTCGAGAGTTGGAACCTGACTCACCAGGACAAGGTCTGGCAGGTATGGGTCTCAGAGAAGGCAGGGACAGCTCTAGTCTCAGTAAGCATACAACACTAGTAACCTAGGGAATCAGAAACCAAGATCTCTGATCACTCCACTTATGAACTTCAGTGGCACCATATTACTTTGCAGCTGTAGTCCCAGACTGGGCTGATCATGCAAATTACCTGGGAAGCTAGCAAGTGCTTCAGATAAACAACAAGGAAGTAAAGGATCTTTGACTCCACCCCAACCTTCACCAGGAATTCTATATACAAAGCACCTTAGGGTGTTCAGTCAAATTTGTAAACTATTGGCTCATAGGTCCCAAACTCTTTGGTAAGGCACTTAAGAGCCCTTTGCAAAGTAACCTCAGTGGGCTCCGATTTTCCCTTAATTATGAAAGAAAGGAAACCTCTACCCTCCTTCCAACACAAAGCCATTTAACTTAGTGTCATTCCTTCAGCAGATATTTCCTGAGCACCTACTGTGTGCCATATTGTACAGATATTATAGATTTTATCTTACTCTATGATTGCACGCTCTTAGACTTTTAAGATAAGTCATAGCACAATCTGAATTATGCTACATGACAATTGAATCTCTCACCAAGCATGGTAAATACCTACAAGGTATGCTTTTCTCAATCCCCAAACGGACATTGTTCATCATTGTTCTTCTCACTGGAGTCTGGAGACAACTTAATAATCCCTCTCAATGGCCACTATCACACACCAGCTGCTTTGGCACACAAGACAAAGCCTCATTGTAGTCTCCGTTATAGACCACATTTGAGCGCCCCGATCCAACCGCCCCCATCCCCTTCTTGCTCCACTGAGGTGATTAAACTTGTAATAGCAAAGGTGGGAGTTTCCAAAGGTAGCAGTTGCCTGTGTAATGGGTCACTGGGCAGTGAGGAGTCCCCAGGCAGATGCCCCAATCACACATCTCCCTCTACTGGAGAGTCATGTATTTGTTGGGCTGAGAGCAAGAATGGTTTCCAACACTCAGATTCTGCCCTCTTCTGTGCCTCCTGTCTGCCTGGATCATCCACAGGCAGCTACTGTAGTCATTGATAGCATCAGAACAAGTGTTCTAAAAGTCCCTTGAACTCAGGCTGCCAGACATTGCCATTTAATTTTATACATTCAGGGATGGAAGTTAAAGTGTAATAAGAGAAAATGTGATGTAGAAAATCTCCCAAGAGAAACATTACATTCTTATCACCACAGGTTGGTTCCAATAGGAACAAGAGATAGTAAAATGAAAAGCACAACTGGGTGCAGACAAACCTGGATTTGAGTACATTCCCCCTATAGCTATCTATGTACATTCGTCTTTTACTCATCTTAAAAAAATAGTGGGTGTGTACACATATGTGTGTATAGTAATGATGTGCATATCATGCACATGTTTTATATAGCATAAATAATATACACAAGCTTCTTAAATGCTATTTTGATCATATCTCTATGTCCTCAGTTTCTGGCCTAGTTTATGGCACATAAGGGAAGATCTCAACAAAAGATAATCACCAACACATTTACACTCCACTTATATATAGGCAATGTATCTGCCAATCTCAAGTCTACAAAACCTTACTAAGAACTAGCTAGTAGCCAAAATAAATGCTAATAGGAGCATGAGTTTTCCAAGCTTATGAGCTGGATTCAAAAAGATCAATGCAGCCAGGCATGGTGGCGCATGCTGTAATCCCAGTATTTAGGAGGCTAAGACAGGAGGATCGCAGGTTTGAGGCCAACCTCAGCAACTTTTTGAGACCCTGTTTCAAAACAAAAGGGCTAGGGATATAGCTCAGAGGTAGAATGCACTGGGCTTAATCCCAAGCACCACAAAAAGATCTCTGTGTGTAAAATATATATAGCATTAGTTTAGATCTTCCAAGCTGCTGATAATGATTTTTTGACTCACTGTGGTTTACAGGCAGAATAATGAAAGAAACTAGCAGCAATAGAGATCGAAAATTGGCCTGATAAAGGGAGAAACAGAAAACCAGTAAGATTTGAAAAGATACTGCAAAATGATTATAGAGTACCTATTTTATTTCTGGGGCTTGATAAAGGAGACAGAATCTTGTCCTCAAGAAGCACTAAGTAGCCGGGCGTGGTGGCGCACGCTTGTAATCCCAGTACTTTGGTAGGGGTTCGTGGCCAGCCTCAGCTCTCGCTCGCGCTCTCTCTCTCTCTCTCTCTCTCTCTCTCTCTCTCTCTACTTAGTGAGGCCCTCCGCAACTTTGTGAGACCCAGTTTCAAAATAAAGTATAAAAAATAGGGCTGGGGGTGTAGCGCAGAGGTAGAATGCCCCTGTGTTCAATCCCCGGGACCACAAAAAAAAAAAGAAGCACTAAGTCAGTGAGGCACAGTGGGACACACCTGTAATTCCAGTACTTGGGAGCCTGAGAAAGAAGGATCAAGAGTTTGAGGACAGCTTCAGCAAAAAGCAAGACTCTCAGCAACCTAGTAAGATTCTGTTTCAAAACAAAAAATAAAAAGGTCTGGGGATATAGCTGGGATGCAGAATGTCCTGGGTTTAATCCTCAGTAAGAAGCACATAATCTAGTGGGGGTGGGAGGTATACAGGTGACCCTACAATATTATGTTGTTATGGATATCTGTCCAGGGCCCAATAGTGTCACAAAGAAAGGGGTCAGCGGTCACCTTTTCTGGTTAGGGAATTGGTGAAGGAAGGGCAAGATTGGTTTCCTAAAACCCAAGGATTCTTTAAGTATCTTTGGGAAGATTGGTAAGTGTTTAATCAGACAACTAAAGCTAGATGTAGGCATTGGTTTTCCAACTAGCAGGAGCAGCATGAGGATAGGTAAGAAGGGGCAAAACAGCCTTTTGCCCTCAGGAATCCACCCTGTGGGATATAACTCAGCAGGACTGGAGCTGGGTTGGAGGGGTGAGGGGTGAGAGGGGATAAAGCTGGGAAGGGGACAAGGCCACTCAGGGAGGGGGGTCTTTACATACATGCTGAAATAGGATTTTCCAGTGAGCGCCATTGAAGAAAGCTTGTTTGTTTGTTTGTTTGTTTTGTATATGTGGGGGTGGTATTGGGGTTTGAACCCAGGGGCATTCTACTTCTAAGCTACATCCCTAGCCATTGTTTTGAAACAGAGTCTCACTAAGTTGCTGAGGCAGGCCTTAAACCTGCGATCCTCCCGTCTGGGCCTCCCCAAGTGTGGGGATTACAGGCACACACCACCAAGCCCAGCTTTTGTTTCGTTTTGCTTACGCAAGCGTGTAAAGCGACCATATTTGGTTTTAGAAACATTTCCCTTCCTGTGTACAGAGGAAGGACTTGGGGACGAAAAGACCGAAAATGGGGAAAGCTGTCTGGTGCTACAACAATCCAAGCTAGAAATCTTAAGGCCCCAAGCTAAGGACAAATGAGTAGACCTGGAGAAGGTGCAAGCCAGCTGAGGGAGGTAGCCCAGCAGGATTGAGATGTGTGGCAAATTTAGGGCAGGGGTAGACTGCTTTATCCACCTCAGCAGCCTTGCAGACAACACTGCATGATGCACAGTGCCCTAAATGATATGTTGAATGACAGCAATGAGTCTTGGAAAGAGTAAATTGTGTTTAGAGGATTCTGTTTGCTAAAGCAGTGGAGTATAACATCTATTTTGGGAAAATTTCTATGTGAATAATTAATTTATGTTTAATATATGATACCCAATGATCCTCATAAATGAGATTTAATGTATGTAAAGAGGTAACCCTTATTGAGTAACTAGTATTTACAGGTTTCTTAATGCCAAGGTGTATATATTACCTCATGTAAGCCTCAAAATAACCCTCCTGGGAAAGTATTATTGATTCCAAATGCAAATAAGCAATCTAAAGCTCCAATAGAGAAAGCAAACGTTTGAGGGTCATACCACTAGAAATATTAAGACCATCTGGATGCCAAAGCTCAGGGTGTTTCTACTGCACTCTCTAGCCTGAGCTCTTCTAATTAGTAGTCCTATTCTCATCTGAAATGAGAAACTATTACATAGCATAAAAACCCAAATATGTGCTTGAAGATTGCTGTCCTGTCTTCCACTTTTAAGTTGGTGCTCAAGAGTTTCTGAGATGTTTTTTATGGGAGTGAGCAGAAGATGAGAAGTTCTCTGAAAGATCAATCAAAGAGAACAGACTGCACATGTGTGGAGCAGAGAAATTGATCACAGTAACAGTTGATCTCATTTTTCCCAGTCACAGAAGTACAGAATTAAACATGCCACTTGCCCATGCACAACACATATCCTCTGATATAAATATGAGGATCCCCACCCTGGAGCAATTATCCAGCAATCCAAGCAATCTAAACCTCTAGACTCAGTAAGGAGCATCAGACCTTAAGTCTAGTCTCTTTCAAGCTCTTGCCTGACTTGGTGAGCCTAGACAAGCCATTTAATTGTCCTGTTTCTCAAACTCTTCAGATGCAAAAGGAAAATTATAATATTGGCCTTCTCAAGGATGTTATAAAGATAAATATAAGAAATGTCAGCACATCGAAAGGTCAAATAATCTGATAAGTACAGAATTTATTTTTATTCTATGAGACTCTAGATAGAAGTGGAAATTTTTATCTTAGTCCTTTTATTTTCTTCAGAAAACATTTGTGGCTAGTGTAGGTACAGAGGTGAATTGGGCCTACTTCCCACTCTCAGCGAGCTCATGATCCTGCTACCTAATATGTGACATGTTAATAATGCTCTCATTGGTGTTTTCTAAATTTAATCTTTATCTTATGAGATAGGTATTTGTCCATTCCCCCCTTTTCCTAATTTTTGTTTGTTGAGCCTTTGAAGTGACTGAAATGCACTTAACTGACTCCCCAGACTTAGGTCTTTTTCCATAATCACAGAATTGCTTCACTATCTCAGGAGAGAAAACAGGTATATTCTTAAGGAGTTCCAATAAAAATCTGATTATAGTAAGAGACCTAGGGTATGAAGTAGAAGCTATGGGAGCTCTGAGAAGAGAGCATCTAATTTTAGATGTGGTCCATTCCCAGTTCTCAGAAGAAGAAATTTTGAAATAGATTTGGGAGGTTAACCAAAACAGATAGAAAAAGAAAGAAGTTTATTCCAGATAGCAAGAGGAGCGTGAACTAAAATGTGGCAATGGGTAGGTAAATGGTATGCTTGGGAGCAACGAACATAGGATGATTGAAACATGGAAATCATAGAATGAATTTTTTTTAAAGACAAGTTTTTCTCGGGTGTAAAGGATCTTAAGTAACATGTGAAATAATATGGGACTCCAACCAGTGAGGAGCCTGAGCAGAGGGGTGATGTAATCATATTGGTGATTCAAAAATTATCCTAATGGCAATGGGAAGGACTTATTATAGATAGCTGAGATTGGAGATTAGTAATCCCACTGGGGAGTATCAGAGTGACATAGACACAAATGTAAAAGGACCTGAATTAAGACAGAGGCCATGGGGGATGGTTGAGGAGGATTGAAACATGTTCAATGGTGAGCCTGAGGTTTCTGTCTTGAGCAACTGGGCAAATGGTTGTGACATTTACCAGGGAAGGGAATAGAGGAAGAGAAACCAATGTTAGAGAAGGAAAATTGTTTATTAATATGTCAATCATAAGAGAGGAAGAGACATTCTTCACTTATATCAGATCATCAAAGCCAGCTTTGATGATTTGGTATGGTGACTGGTGAGTTGTAGTCACACTGTCCTTAAATCTTGTTACTATTGTGCATGTTTTATTTGATTTTGTCATATAGTTTAAGCAAATTTTAGTGTTAACATAAGAGTTAACAATAGCAGTGAAACTTTTGTATTCAGATCATGCTTTTACCAATATGCAAAACAAAGGAATAAATACATTTTTAGGTTTTATAAAATTCCTGTCTTAATACCCACACATTTCTTTTCACCTGAATAATATTTTGATAAACTGTCTTATAATATGCCTATTAAAATGTCATCTCTATCTAATCAAAGGCATAACTACAAGATTAAGGGCCAACAAATTGATAATGAGGCTTTTGTTTGTTTTTTGAAACTCTCCCTTGTCATGCATTTGTTTCCATCAGCATTCCCACTGCTGTAATACAAAATAACCGAGCACACAATTTAGAGGAAGGAATATTTATTTGCTCACAGTTCTGGAGATTCTAGAGGTTCAGTGTATGTCAGGTCAGTTATGTCCGCAGAGCTCAGGGTATGGCAGTGAGAGGCAGAGAGAGAGAGAGAGAGAGAGAGAGAGAGAGGGAGGGAGGGAGAGGGAGCACCCCTTGCACTCACATCATGGAGGCCAGAAGCAGAGACAGCAAAGCAAGGGGATTCAAGGACACATGCACAGTCCCTAAAGGCACACCCTCCAGGGACCCACCTCCTCCAGCCACACCCCACCTGCCTGGGTTACCACCCAGTAAATCCACTACAATGGATTTATCCACTGATTAAATTACAACCCTCATAACTTAATTATATCAACTCTGAACATAAATACATGAGCTTTTTCAGGGGACATTCTGTATCTAGTCATAATAGCATTCTTTTTGTTCACTACAGTCTTCCATAAAATAATCTTAATGATATTTATGTATTAAAATAAACTTGCATTTCAGTTAGTGTCTCCAAGGGCAGGGGAATCTCAGAAAGAGTGGGGAAAATGTAACTCAATTTACTAGAGATCAGCCTGAGACCACATTAATAGCCTTTCCAGCTTCCTGCAAAGTAACTTGGTTGGGGAGAAGAACTACAGCAAATCAGTTGGTTTAATTATAGTCACAGAACCTCCTGTGCAGTAACATTAACTATAATAAGTGTTATAGCCATTAAAGCCATTAATTTGGATCCTTAGCTAGATTCTTAAAGGTGAGAAAAATAAAGAGAATATGCAATTAATCTCATTTAGTGCCAGAACATACTAGATTACCAATAATTGCCCTCAGTTTCCTCATCTGTGAAATGTGAATGATAATAGTCTTTACACAAAAGAATTTTGAGAATCAAAAAAGAAAAGGTACATAAAATACACAATGCATTTTCTAGCACAAAATCACTTAATACCCTCATTAATAGTTGAAAACCAAGTGCAGCAATGCTTTACTTCTTTCAGTATGCCAGAGCTAGGAAGAAACCTACCCCACATTGCTATTTATATTTGAGGAATTGAAGGGTCAGTAGAAGTGATTTTTTCCATAAACAATTACATTTATTGCTCATAAAGCTTTTTTTGGCTCATTTCAGAATGAGCCCTTATCTAATATACATCAAGAAGGGAGTATGTCTAAATACTTCTAAGCATGAAAAGTTGGGAAACTCATTATTATCACTACATAAAGGCATTATGAATTTTGTTAATTGCTGTGGTTCAGGAAGTGGCATATCTACATTTTCAAGTTCAGCTTGGTTTCCTTGAGCTCATTTCATTTCCTTTCTGAAATCTGGCCCATCTTCAAAATGGGAGGAGTATGTTATGAACAATCACAGTGGAAGTCCACATGCTTTCACTGAGAAGCACCTTACTATAAACCTTTGGAGACCAAGGATTGCAACTTTCCGGGGAATGGATATCCCACATCCCTCCTGGTAGCAACTCAAGAGTTAGAAGCACCCTGAAGCTGCCTCTTCTAGTCCAACTCTTCCTTCCCATCCAATACATAAATCCTCCCTTAAGTATCCTTTATGTATGGTTTCTCTTCAACAACTCCTGTTCTTAGGGAATTTTCTCTGGATCTAATATAAACCTTGATTGTTTCAATATAAGAAAATAGAGCCTCTAATTTTATGCGGTTTTAGACCAACTAAATGTTCTTTAAGCATGTTGTTGGCTTAAATGAGATCATGCATCTGAAATAACTATGTAAATTAGAGTGCTGTATAAAATTACTCATCTCAAGACTGTATTACCCAGACCAAGAAAGACTTTATTGCAGTAATAAACAGTCCTTAAATTGACTTAACACAACAAAAGTTTATTTCACAGCCCACTCTACATGCCAATTGGAGCTGGAGGCAAGGCTCTGCTCCACATAACCACTAAGCGCCCAGGATGGTGGAGATGCCAGGGTCCTATAGCTGCCCAGTTGGGAATAAATGCTTTGATAGTCAAGGTGGAAGAGAGTGGGTTGCGCACTGACACATTCACTTGTAGACCATAGACCAATCCAACCACAGAGCCCTACCTTCCTGCACAAGTCCCAGGAAATAGGGGGAACATATGGACATTTGGTGAGCTGTAAAGGTTTCATCTGTAGTATTTCTATCCAGGCTAAGCAAAAATAAAGGGTCTTATATTTATTTTAGTCCTTTAACTGCTGTTATGTTTGTCTAGGTTTACTTTTGGTTCACAATATGTATAGCTAATTTTTTAAAAATAGTGTAAGTGGGGAATTATTCATGCTATATACAAGAAGGAGCTATTTCATGCTGTTTTCCTGTCAAATGATGGGACTATTTTATTGTTTCTTTCCCAGGCAATGGGGACATTTTAACCTAGAGAATTTTTATTTTTTTATCCTTATAACTAGGCAATTTTATGTTGTGCTCTGGCAAAAATTTGATATTTGCCAGTACTGGATTCCTTGTCCCAATTTTGATGGATCATTTCTCTCTATTGACTATCAGTTCTAATTCACTATTTCCTATTAAGTATAGCAAATTCAATGTAGAAGATGGGAGACTATTAAGGCAGAAGTGGCTGCTTACAACCAAACATTAAGAGATATTTAAAAAATGAGCAGAATTTTTTTTAAAAAACCAAAGCATAATAATAACAGCAACTGCATTCTGGAATAGCTATTATGTATTAAGCACCTTACAGAGATCATTTCATGTAATCTGCACAACACACTTGGTAAATAAGTATAACATTCATAGAAGCATAGCTAGAAATAGAGGAACAAGGATATAAAATCAGATTGTTTTTCTTCTAAATCCTGATTTACTAGAATCAAGGAAAATAGCCCCTGTGTGCTTTTCCATCGAAAGTTACCACCTTCGATGTTCACAACCCTGGGTGGTCATGAGAACTTAAGAACACTGGCTTTGGAGCTAGACTGCCTGAATTTGTGAGTTGGATTCCTGGCTCTGAGATTTCTTAGCTAGGAGAACTTAGGCAAGTTGCTTTTAAACCTCTCTGTGCCTCAGTTTCTTCTTTTTTTTTTTGACAAGGCAAAATGTGAATAAAAATAGTATCTGCCCTGCAATGCTGTAGGGCAGACTAAGTAGTTACTCCAAGGAAAGCACTTAGAACAATATGTGGCTCTCAATAAATAATGGCTACTAATTTTTAATTCTGACCATGTACCTTGAAGATATATGTGAAAATAAAGAAATAATATTTTCAAAGAACTTAATATGTATAGATTTTATAAACATACTTAATTTTGTTCAGTCCTCATGATGGCTCTATTATGGTGGGTTATTCTCATAAAAGAAGCAAAACCTGAAACCCAGAGAAGTACAATAATTTACCACAGTCACCTAGCTGATAAGTGTCAAAACCAGGAGTCCACCCCAGGCCTGTCAGTACTGCAATGGGAAGGAAGAAAATGTTTGAATATACTTACTGTTCTTTTTTTGATAGAATAAAAAAATCTGATAAATGAAATAGGCAATGAATAAATAAAAAGTCGTTTACACTACACCATAGAGTGACACCAATAGGACCAACTGGAATATAAAGAGAGAAAAATCACAAAATGCTCAAGTATGCAGCATCTAGTTGCACTTGTAGACTTAAGCTAAAAAAAAACATCTATTTGTGCTGGTGGTACCTCCCCTGGCCTTGATCACAAGTTCTTAGTTATGCCCAGATCAGTATGCCCAGCCTGGTAGGAAACTAATCTTAATTACTGCTATTTTAAAACTTGTTTCAACATTCATATTATTATTTAAAATTCTTGCCTAATTCTTTACTGTTCTAATTCTGTTACCATTGTGGTAGTTGAATACCTTGCTTATGCCTTGTGGTTCTAACATTTAGACAAATGGTTCAGAGTTAAGAAGTTTGTGATAGGGCACAGAGATCCAGTTTATTTTGTTTTGTATTTCTCCAAAGCACATACAGAACACTAAATGCTTCACAAGTCTTCCAGAGATTTAATATCAGAATCAGAAAGCAAAGCCTGACTTTTTTTGAAAACATTTCCTGATGCTGAGAATCCATTATAGAAAAAAGTGTAGATTTTTAAAAATGATTTGAAGGATTCTGACCAGCCAGTCAAAATTCTGTTATTCTTGAACAATATTAAGAATTAGATGTGTCAAAACATCTGAGATTCTGTAGACATAGTTCTATTAATTTTACATTTAAAATTTCATACATTTTCCTTCAGTATGTAGTGTTTATTCATTACTAGTAAAAAATGTTAGTTGAATATCTATGAAGAGAGAGGCAGGTTATTACGTGCTACAAGTGGATAGTCAGAAGTTCTTATTCTTGAGAACATTGCTATCCATAAGAAAATAAGACTTGTCTTCGAAAATCCCATAATAAAGCCATGTAAGTTGACTCATGTAAGGCCATTTTTAACCCAAAAATGAGACATGGCATTTTGCGACTGCGAGTTACCTTAGACATAAAACATGCCAATCCTTCCATGTTATAGATAAAGGAGCTGAGGGTCAGAATGGTTGAAGAATTAATGCCAGGTCTAGAGAGTAAGAGGCAGAGGCGGGTCTAGAATCCATTTCTTGATTCATGGTTGGTATTCTTCCCACTGTGCCACGCTGCCCCTAAAATTGTACTCAACAGAAAGCACAGTGATTAGCATTTCCCAAGCCTGTGCTGTCTGGATGCAGACTTTGGGATGTATGTGAATGAATGACCATGAATATGTGCAGAGGGGCAGGGTGGTCCCTCTGGGGCAGATCTACGCTGACATGGTTACATGTTAAACAGACTTTCTCACTATTCCCTTTGACTGTTTAGCATTCAAAGGACAGCTCTTGTCTTATGCCAAATAGAGGGCTCAACAAAATGGTTTCAAACAGAATGGAGCACTTCGTCCTCATTTAATTGTTGTGCCTTTGCTAAAGTGAAACTCTCAAATGAGAGATCATGCAAATTAGCTCCTGCACTATTTTTTGATCCAACTGTATTGAAATGAAAATAGCAAGGGCTTTAGCGCTGGAAATCCCTGGGTTGGTTCCCTCATCTTCCATGCTGTAGCTGTGACACTCAGATAAGTCATTTGGCCTCTTTGAACCATTGCTTCTTCCTCTGTTAAATGGAAATAGTAAGTACCTGTCTTGCTGGAATATTACAAGGTTTAGCAATAATGATAATAGCGCACCTCTGTGCCAGTCTCTGAGCTGGGTACTTTCTATACGTTATTTCTCTATTGCTGCACAGTAAAGCATATGGGAGAGTGCTTGATACTGAAGAATGCTTCCTTATTACTGCTGACCTCGTGTGCCCTTGAAGAGAGGTCACCATTACTATATTTTGTTTAAAAATTAAAATCTCATTTTCTTTTTTTTTTGGCAGTGTGGGGGATTGAACCCAGGGGCATTCTACCTCCAGGCTATACCCCCAGCCCTATTTTTTATTCTTTATTTTGAAACAGGGTCTCACTAAGTTGCAGATGGCCTCACTAAGTAGCTGAGGCTGGCCATGAACCCGGATCCTCCAGTTTCAGCCTCCCAAGTAGTGGGATTACAAGCATGTGCCACCACGCCCAGCTAACCAAAATCTCATTTTCCAAAATCTATGAAAGACTTACAAATTCAACACAACCAACCAATCCATGGACAGTATTACTGTGGGTGAGAATGGCCCATGCCGGGGCGAGAAGTGGTAGCTGTGAACCAGCAGTGATCTCATGAGTGAGCCACAGCATCCCTCCTTTTCTTATGAGGGCAGTGACCAGGCTCTCATCCATTATTCCATCCCCAACACCAAGCACCATGCATTCGCTTTACGTGTAGAGTTGAACTGAAAGGTATCTATTTTGGTTATCCAATTCCTATCCTTGGATCAGAAAAGTGTGGGATCTGACAAGGTGATATTCTCATCACCTGGGTCTGGACAGTCTTGGAACTGAAACACAGTTAGTGGAGGCAGCAATCCCTGTGGTTGCCAGGGTGAAGAGTCCAACGTCAACTCCATATCTAAGAACATCAAAATGAAAAGCAAAATGGAATATGGAGCCCCATATGCAATACACCCTCATCCCACTTTCCCCTGTAGTTCTCTTAGGGTTTTTATGTGGTGGCAATGCCTTAGGCAAGGCCATGCTGGGACAAATACAGGGAATGATTCAGAAAGAACAGTAGCTGCTGCCTTGTCTTTGGTTCTGGTTAATGAAATATTCTGAGGTCCATCCCAGATTCAGCTTTATGTAGTTCCAAAACATCCATACAGTGCTTTTGTTTCCATTTAAATTAGGACAAGAATTCCTGAGGAAGGACAAAAAAGTTTCTTCCCTAGGATTGAACTTATTTTCTCCTGTGGTAAAGCAAGTCCAAGTTATAAGTGGCATGTTAATTCAAGCTTACAGTAGTTTTTGTATCTTCTTGCAATGATGTATTCTTGCTGAAATAATGTTACTTCCTCTTGACATTTATTTGGGGGTAATTTTTCATCACAAAGCAGAACATCTTGCTCATAGAATTATGATTAAGCTCCCTAACAGTATAATTCTTTGTGTTTTTTCTGTAACCCAAGAGTTCCCAATTGGTAAGGGATTCTTCTTTTTAAGGTAGCAATTCCCAACTGAACTACCACAATACCCTGGTTTATATCCATCTGTTTGCAAGTGACTTAAAAATAAACGCTCAATGAGAATGAGAAAAATAGGGCAATGTATCTCCTGGAATGGATGGAAGGGCAGGAGTAGAGCTGTGTCAGCCACACAAACCAGACGAAGCAGTGCCATCGTGATTCTCCCAGCCTCCCAACTCCACTTCTTCTGGAGGAAGATCGATTTCTCTATGGCCAGGCTTGTCCATGAATTAGGAAACTTTCTTCTCATATCTCCCAAATCTTCTCTTGACTTTTCTGTCACAAGAGAAAGGTTGCCAGCTGCTCACCACGATCCCAAGTTGTAAAAAACAAAGAATGACAGAGAAAGAAGTAGGCTAGAGGGGAGAAGTAAGAGACATAAAGAGAGGGAGGGAAGCCTTTAATTCCCTTGGCCTGGGTCAGGTGCTCTCCCACAGAAATCAGAGTACAGGTTCATGTAAGAACACAGCAAATACTGAGAGAACTTTAATGTTGAAAGTTGGGGGTGGGAGCCGGGCGTGGTGAGACATGCCTGTAATCCCAGTACCTGGGAGGATGAGGTAGGTTCGAGGATGGCCGCAGCAATTTAGTAAGACCCTCAGCAACATAGTGAGACCCTTTTTTAAAATAAAAAAAATAACAAAATAGGGCTTGGCATGTAGCTTGGAGGTCAAATACCTCTGGGTTCAACCTCCAGTACCAAAAAATAAATAAAAAATGAGAAAGTTGGAGGTAGAGATGGGTAGTGACATTAAGCAGACAAATATATCACCCACTGTAACGTGTCTCTATTAATGAAGTAAGTTTTGGCAGAATTTCTTTTGTTGCTAGTCCTTTCACTTGCTTACATTCCAGCATAGCTTTCTTGAGGAGATAAAAGGTTGTATATGGCCATCGTGGCAAAACTGTATTGAATTGGTCCCTGTCGTCACGTAGGCAAGATCCATATTTATGTTTCTGCCTAGGAGAGAGTAGTACTCAATAAACATTTGTTGAGTTAATTATAGATCCAGAGTTATGTCTCATCTTGTAGCAAGCAGTTTTTCTAATAGATGTGACATTTATGAATTGTTTTAGAGATTGCAAATTATGACTTATATAGTAGTTTCCTGTTCGCTTAAATTTTAATCATGCTCATATATTTTTTCAGTGAGATAGAAAAATTAGAGGGAAAATGGGAAGAATCCAGTTCCATCTACATTGCATATGAACACAATGATCCCACAGATATTTCTATTAGTAATGGCATAAAAAATTGACAGATAGTTATATGATGATATAAATGAAATTTGCAGGGATGATACTCTTCACTAAGAAGTTCTATTTATTTTCGTTTTTAAAGTAAATAAGTTATAGCTTTGTTTCTCCTTTAATAGCACATGCTTGCCATATTTATTTTTTTAGCTATTTTATTGTTTCCTATAAAATGACCTTTTTATCTTTAAATGTCTTCTTTCACTTTATACATGCTTATTTAAAGAGTTTTTATAAATAATACCACAAGTAAAGTAAAACTTTACAAAATCTGTACATAATTTACCTTATGTCTTTGTTTTTATCAAAACCTGGGTATAGTCATAGGAATGTGGTATGCTCCTCAACATTCATTATATTAGTTTTGCCAGAAACAAAAATTGTTATAAGGCATGGGCCATAGCCCTTATAAAGAGGTTGTTTTACAAATATCAAATAATAAATTAGAAAATAGAGCAGAAATATAATTGCATTAGCTTCTGTAGTCATTTCCAGATTTGAAATTAATGTATAGGAAAAAATGTATTTTGTCCTCCAAGACATTGACTATCCTAAAATCTAAAGGAGTGTGTTACATTAGGAATTTTGCTTACCACACACGGTTTCAGTTGACTGATCGGGCAGAAAGTGCTTATTCCTAAAGTGTTGTGGAAGAGAGCAATGGAAGCCACCTCCCTACCAGATGGCTGTTGTAGCTGAGGCAGGAAAAGAAGTCCAAAACCCATAGCATACAGAAAAATCTGAATACTTGGAAGACAACAGGAAGGGAAAGAGTGGGGAAAGCAGAAATTCTGGTACAAGGCTGGATCAGACAAATGCTTAACTCTGCCACTAACTGCTTACACATTCTGAGGACAATCTTTGTATGACTTTAGTCCTTGTTTTACAACACAGAATATGATCTTTCTTGACAAATATTTCATATGCATTTGGGCCAAGTGTATTGTGCATTGATAGGTGGAATACTCTATAGATGTTAAGTCAAGTTGGTACATAGTATACAAGTTTTTGTGTCATGTATTTTGAAACTTTGGGTAAAGATTTGGGATTATACATCTCTTGATACATTTGCACCTTTATTATTACACAATTATCTTCTTTATTACTGATAATATTCCTCACTTTGAAATTTTCTTTTTCTACTATCAATATAGTCATTACAGTTTTCTTTCAAGCACAGTATATCTTTTCTCCATCCTCTTAATTTAAATCTAGTTGTATCTTTATATTTATTATACCAGCATATGGTTAGATTTTTCTTATTTACCTACCCTAAAATCTTTGCCTTTTAATTGTGTTTATAACTTTTACATTTAATGTGATTATCAATATGGCTATGTTTAAGTCCAAACATTTGGCACTATTCTCCTTTTTTCTTTTTCTGTCTGTTTTGGGGTTTTTTGAATAATTGCTGACTCCATTGTTTCCTTTGTTGTTGTATTAGTTATAACTGTTTCTGTGGCTGTTTTTATCTTAGTGGTTGTTTTAGGGCTTGTAGTGCACATCTTTAACTTATTCTAGCCTAGCATTACCATGAAGTGACATAATTCTTTATGTACAGTAATTAGAACCTTACAAAGTATAGGTTCCATCCTTCCAGCTTTTGTGATATTGTCATGATATACATATATGTATGTATATATTTATGTTTATATATAGATAAACATAAAATAAATCATTGTGATGTGTTGCTATTATTTGGGTATATCTGGTCAATTAAAAGGTTCAAATAATAAGAAAAAATTACACATTTATCCATATAATCACCATTCCAAAGGCACTTCCTTTATGTACCTCCAGACTTCCATTCCTTCTTCCTGTCCTTTACTATTTCTTACAGTGCAATCTACTGTTAATGAACTCTCTCAGCTTCCTTATGTTTAAAAAAGTCTTTATTTTGTCTTTATTTTTTAAAGATATCATCTCTGGGCCGGGCGTGGTGGCGCACGCTTGTAATCCCAGTACTTTGGGAGGCGGAGACCGGAGGATCCGGGTTCGTGGCCAGCCTCAGCTCTCTCTCTCTCTCTTTCTTCTTGTCTCTCTCTCTCTCTCTACCTAGTAAGGCCCTCCACAACTTCGTGAGACCCGGTTTCAAAATAAAGTATTAAAAAATAGGGCCAGGGGTGTAGCGTGGAGGTAGAACACCCCTGGGTTCAATCCCTGGTACCGCAAAAAAAAAAAAAAAGATATCATCTCTGGGAATAGAATGATAAATCGACTCACTCTTGGACTTGAAAGATGTTGCTCTACTGATTTCTTGCCTATATCGAGTCTGATAAGAAATCTGATATCTATGTCTTTGTCTCCTTTGTTCTCTCTACATAATGTGTCTCCCCTTTTCGGGCATCATTAAATGTTTTCTCTTTATTACCAATTTTAAGCTATCTGATTATTATATGCCTTGGTATATTTCTCTTTGTTTCTCATGATTGTGTGGTATTGATATTCTTGGGTTTAAAGGTTTATCCTTTTCAATAAAATTTGGAAAATTATTGGCCATGATTCTTTCAAACTATTTTTTCTTTCCCTTCATTCACCTCTCTTTCAATCACTTCAGATTACATTAGGCTACTTAAAGCTATCTCATAGTTCATTGATAACACATTCTATAAAATATTTTTCAGTTTCCTTTGGGTAGTTTCTCTCATTATGTATTTATATTTATTAATTTTTTCTTCTGAAGTATCTTATCTTCCCTAATCTTATCCAGTATATTCTTCACTACAGACATGTGGTTTTCATCTGTAGAAGTTCAATTTGGGTCTTTTTTATATATCTTCCATGTCTGTATTTAACTTGTTGACCATCTGGAATACAATTATAGAGCTGCTTTAATGTTCTTTTCTGGCAATTCTAGCATTTATGTCAGTTATGGGTGGGTTTTGATTGGTTAATCTTTCTCCTCATTGTTGGTCACATTTTCCTACTTTTTTGCATCCTTAGATTCTCAGTTCTATCTCTTTGGCTGAGGGAGTCAGCCAGGCTCCTTCTGGCTTCTTTCTTTCTCACTATTTTGTGGCTTAGAAGCTCTCTCAAGGCAGTACCCTGGGGCAATTAGCAGGCTTACCTAATTTGTTTTCTCTTAAAGATCACTGCCACTGAGCATGATGACACATGCCTATGAATGAGCCCAGTATTTGGGAGGCTGAAATAGGAGGATTGCAGGTTCAAGGCCAGTGCATGGTAACTTTAGTGAGACCTTGTTTCAAAATAAAAAAATAAAATAGGGCATGGGTGTAGCTCAGAGATGGAAAACCTCTGAGTTAAATCCCCAGACACACATACACACACACACACTGCCCTTCATCACCTGATGTCCAATGGTCTAGGAAGCAATTATTTCATATAATTTGTATGATTTTATTTCCGTGTGACTGAGATAGAAGGTTAAATCTGATTCCTGTCATTCCATCTTGCATGGAAATGAAAGTTCCGTCTTAAGCCCTTTAAAGATGAAAGCTATGTGCTACTTATCCCATATGCCCTTGCAGATGCTGTATCTCTGGACTATCAGATATAATTTTGGCTTAGTCAATCAAATGCACTTAAGCAAGTCTTAGAATATGGAAATGAGAAGTTTTATTTCTTTTGCTTCTGCTATTTTTTTCTGGCATGCATTGTGGTTAAAGAGATGTATTGAGTTTCTCTGGACTTTGCTATCAAAATGTCCATTGCTTAGTCAAACAGTTTCATGGGTGTCAAGTGTTGAAGCTCAGGGCATCTACTTTTTACCTTTGCTGACCTTGGAGATATATCATGTCCCTGGAACCAAGAGTTTTAGGTAATCTTCTGATCTCCAAAGCTTAGCTAAAGCTGTGTGTTCCTGGGGACTGTAGTTCTGGTGGCGAGTTTTGGATTATCCCCTTTACAGATGATGTCAGAGTAGCAGCTCATCCTGCAGCTTTAGACTCACGAGAATGGTTCAGTTCAAGGTAAAAGAACTCTATAATACCTTAAATGGTCTGCCTCTGCAGAGGAGCATAACAATATGGAGAGACCACACAAAAATAGGCACTTACAAAAGTGACTAAGAAACAATCAAATCATAGCAGATGGAAATCAAAATAGGCTTTCAAAAAGTCAGAAAATGGTTATGTGGATATCCTTATGTAGTTATTTCCCACCTTTAAAAAATATTATCTTGTAAGCAATATATGTACTTTTGCAGTTTTGTTTATCAAATGTATTTCAGATAAGTTTAGTGTATACAAGAATATCTTTTTAAACTGTTCTATATTACCTGCAAAGGGGATTTAAATTGCTTGAAGTATGTCCAAGTGATCTTTAAAATCAATTCATGCTGATGTAGCAGCTGTGTATGCAAAGGACAGAGACTTCCATATGGACTTCATTTTTGGCTTCAAGCATTCTCCACCTTCCTCCATCCTCAATTTCATAACTGTGTGTCTGCAAAAAGAATGTAATGAAGGAGAGGGCTTGTCTCAGGTTAGTTGTAAAGTTTGAAGTAAGGAAATTTAACACATAATCTGCTTATTATGTGCCAGGATCTGAGAAGGCATTTGTGCATTACTTCATTTAATCACTGTATTGGTCAGGGTTCACCAGATCAACAGAATTCACAGAATGAAGAAAGGAAGGGAAGAGGGGAAAAAGGATTTATTAGATTAGCTCACAATGTAGTCCTGAATTTCGACCGCACGTGAAAAGTCAGAGGAATCAGTAGCTGGTCGGGCGGTCTACGAGCCGGAGCCCCAGGATTGAAGCAACCACCAATTCAGTCCAGTCCAAGATGTGAAGATAAGGAAGCTCTTCGGAGAAACGATGGTGAAGTTTCAGTTCGAAGAGCTGGAGGCCGATGATCTCTGACGAGAGCAGAAGATCAAGAAGTTCTCCAAGGAAACGGCGAAGTTGGAGACTGTCGATCTCAAACGAGAGCAGATGCGTTTTCCTCAAAAGAGTCGCAGCTCAGCTCTACGTGGCTTTCTCCTTCTTTTTATCTAAGTCCTGCACCTATCAGAACCCTGCTGCCCACATTTAGGGCAGGACTTCCGGTTCAATCTGCTGTTATACAACCAAAGTCACATGATCTTAAGAGGGTCAAGTTGACAAACCAGACCAACTATCACAATCACTATGACAAGTTCATCAGTAAGTTTTAACATTATTTTATATATGAAGAACCTGAGACTCAATGGTTCACAAGTCCGGTAAGAAATAAAGCTAGAATTCAGTCAAAATCTATCCTATTAAAGGTTATATTCTTTGCATTTTGCTATAGTACTTCTAATCACTGTGTTTAAGTTAACTGTGCTTCTCCAGGACTAAAATCATATATGATCATCTTATATCAAGGAACAAGCTTCCATTCACTGTCCATTCAAATGCAGGCAGTGATGCGTAATACCAGGGCTCATTCCTCATAGTACAAATATAAAATCCCTACATTTTAGCAAAGGATAGTGATAAAATGAAAGGAAATAATAAAATACCCATGTATTGAGAATTATCTACTCTTCTCAGTAAACCTTTACCTTTCTTAGATTAGGTTTTTTCAGGCTTAAAAAGTTTATGTTTCTAGGAATGAAGGTAGTGATTTTTGTGTTTTTATGGACTGCTGTCAGTTGGTTCTATAAAAGGATACAGTTGTGTAATTCATCACAGCAGTTTAATAGTAAATAGACTTTTATATGAGAGAGAGAGAGAGAGAGAGAGAGAGAGAGAGAAAGAAAGAGAGAGAGAGAGAGAGAGAGAGAGAGAGGAAGGAAGGAAGGAAGGAAGGAAGGAAGGAAGGAAGAAAGAAAGAAAGAAAGAAAGAAAGAAAGAAAGAAAGAGTTCTATACTGTTTCTGAGTTATCTTCATGCCAAATATGAAATTATACCCCTCTGTTGATGAACTTTGTCTCAAGATACTTGTAGCCACATCTCTTCCATTAATGATAATTTAAGCTGTGTGTGTGTGTGTGTGTGTGTGTGTGTGTGTGTGTTTCTGAGAATTGAACCCAGGGGTTCTTACCTCCAAGCTACATCCCCAGCACTTTTTTATTTTTAATTTTGAAGCAGGGTCTTGCTAAGTTGCTGAGAGCCTCGATAAGTTGCTGAGGCTAGCCTTGAACCTGAGATCCTCCTGTCTCAGCCTCCCAAGTACTGGGATTACAGGTATGCGCCATCATGCCTGGCCCAATTTGAACATTTTTATGCCTATCTGATAACACAGAGATACCTAAGACCTGAATTTAACTTCTCTTGGAGCCAGGTGTGGTGTAACATGCCTGTAAGCTATATCATCATTACTTTTGTTGTTGTTGTTTTGGAGATTGAACCCAGGGGCATTTACCTCTGAGATACCCCCCAACCCTTTTTTATTTTTTATTTTGAAACATGGTCTCGCTAAGTTACTGAGGCTGGCCTCAAATAATCATTACTCTAGAATTGCTCTTTTGAAATAATTTTGATAAGATAAATCACATCTACATAATTGGGATTCTGAATTGACTCTAATTCTGTGGTGGCATATTTTGTACCTCTAAAGTGAACAAGCAAAAAAGACTTATTAATTGGGCTAGACTAAAAAAATCAATTAGTCGGGAAACAGAAGTAAAAAAAGCATACCACTTTCAAATCATAGACAGCTATTAAAGAATTAGATGGCACATGAAACATTTAATCTGGTAGAATTCCAGTGAATCAGAAAACCTTATGATGTATAAAGTGATGCGAAGAGGAGGGAGATAGAGTTTTGAAGTTTTAAGAGTCAGGTCCAAGTTGTTAGTGTTATTCTGTATAATTAAAATGTGCTAATAAAAATATTGGGATGGTTATCATGCAAAAGAAAGAGTGATCTTACAGCCTATAACTATAATTAAGGAATTGATTCACAGTAAGGAAGGACCATTTTATATGACCAAGAGAGCCATCCAACAAAAAGCTGAGTTGTCTCGCTGAAGAGTTAGCAGCCTCCCATCTCAGCAGATGCTCCAGCCAAGACTGCACAGCTGGCCAAGTGAATGCTACATGGCTGTATCATCTTACTTTTATTCTTAGAAGCTCCTGCATCTTATTCCTGACCTAGACTGG
Source organism: Glis glis (assembly GCA_004027185.1). Classification (NCBI taxonomy): domain Eukaryota; kingdom Metazoa; phylum Chordata; class Mammalia; order Rodentia; family Gliridae; genus Glis; species Glis glis. The sequence goes on from PVJS01017767.1 coordinate 28,894, forward strand.
TGAGGGATTTGATCCTGTTTTCAAGCCTCAAGACTTTCTGTCACTCTTCAGTCCCCTATACAACTAGTGAGGTTATGTCTCCATGCACTGACTCACATCCGTGATCTTTCCACTATTATCTCACTATTATCTCTTTTCCTATTGCACAGTTTCTATTTGCCACACACATTCCCAAGGAATTTGTCCAGAATAGAGGACCTCAAGCCCAAAGGGTCCATCTTTGTGACTATTAAACAAAAATATACAAGAATATCTTATAGTAAGTTGGAGTGAGTTTTTTATGATTCTTTAAGTAAGATTTTTAATATTACAATCGTGCTTATAAAATTAGGAAGATTAGAAAACAATATAGTGACAAGGATAACTCATAATCCCACCACTCCAAAGGAAGCATCACCTTTGTATCTTACAAATATGCAAAATAAGATTAGAATCATACAATATAGAGTGCCGCCTTCTCTTTTTATTTATTTAGATTATATTGTGATGTTTCTCCAGATTATTACAGATATTTTAGAAATGTGATTTTAAAAATGAATACTGAATACCAGTAAAAGACAAACAGAAAATATAAATATATTAAGACCAACACATCAATCCTATCCATGATATTAGTCATTAAAATCTACCTCTGTTGTCATAGCTACCTTTAGCTTCCTTCAGACTATAATCATCTTTCCACTTGGAATTTTCTACAGAAAGAGAAGGCAATGAATAGCTTCAATCCACTCCCCAGTAATATTTCTCACTATATATAATAAACCATCATTTTTGTCTATTAATGCAGCATGCACACTTCTTCTTTGCTGAGTAACAGTACTTTACATTTGCATAGTCATTATTTAATCTTCACAGATTCTCTCTGAGTAGGCAGAGTGCGTGGTGCAATATCTGTTTCCAAGATGAAGTAAAGTAGGCTCAGAAAGTTGTATAACATGTTCAAGGTCACTTTCAACAGGGCTGGACAACCTTTGCTAAAGAAAGGGGCTTGGAGGTTTACAAGGGGAGGAAGTGCAACGCAGACCAGATTTTTTTGTTTTATTATTTTAGTGCTCTTAATATATTAACCTGTGGCCTCTTGCATGGTATCATGGTTAAATAAATATGCATTGGTAAAATGATTTAATTAAATAAAATAACTGAAGAGATAAAAACAAGTTTATTTTAACAGGCAAAATAAGCCGGGCGTGGTGGCACACACCTGTAGTCACACAAGTACTTGGGAGGCTGAGATAGGAGGATCACAGGTTTGAGAACAGCCTCAGCAAGTAGTGAGACTCTCATCAACTTAGCAAGACCCCATTTCAAAATAAAAAAAAAATAAAATAGGACTGGGGGTGTAGCTCAGAGGTAGAATGCCCCTGGGTTCAATCCCCAGTACCACAAAAAGGCAAAATAAAACATTTTAATTAAATATAGTAAACTTGCCTGGTTTTTAGCATTAGCATAGGTTCCCCTACCCTTTTACCACATTACTATTTACCTACTGATAGAAGTTCTTCAGAAGAAAATTTATTTGAATCATTAAAAAAGACGTTTTAGTGAAAATATATGTTGACCTGCATATTCTAAAAATAGCAATGATATTCCTTCACAATTGGATACTTATTTTTAGCTTATAGAGTGTTTGCATTATCTTGCGAGAGCCATCACATGCATCTGGTATTTAACAGGAATTCTCATCCCCATCATATAGGTTAATAAACTCAGGCCTCAAAGTCTTGCTTGTGCTCCTTGCTCCTCATGCTTCCCAGAGGACTTTCATAACTGGCATGTGGGTTGAGGGGTGCAGATTGAGGTGCTGGGCTCATGGCCCCCACGTCCAGTGTGCTTTAAAGCTACAGGTATTTAGGATGATAGTAGCAAGCAATTATTAAGCAGTTATCATGTCCAGACACTCTGCTAAGTGCTTGACCAAAAGGCTAAGCAAAGTGACCAGCCTTAGGTTTAACTTCTTTCTATAGAGAAGACAAATAAGCTAAGCCTGCCTCTGTACCCATAGGGGAGCGTGACTTGCAAGTCTGAGCTTATTTAACATCTCTTCATGAAGCCATTTCCACAAATCTGTCCTCTTTAAACTGATGCCCCTGCTCTCCTGCAGCTTGAAGAATTTTTCAGACAATGAATTTCTCTGGCTGGCTTGGCCAAGTCCATTCACATAGCCCCTGCCTTAGCAGAAATCCTCCTAGCATCAGGCTGTGTTAAACCAGCCCCTCTCTGGGCAGTTTTCATCTGTGTTTTGTTTTCATTACCTCACTCAAAATCCCCTCTTTCACAGCCTGATTCACAAAGATGGGGAAAATATCCCTGAGTTTCACCCTCTCTGCTTCTACATTGGCATCATAACCTGAAAAAATCATTACATACCAGAGTCATGGGTTGCATCCCAGATGAACTTCTCAGCCAGAGCTGACCTAGGTGAAGTCATTTCACCATGCTGAACCTCAGTTTCCTCATCTGTAAACTGGGATAAAAATGTTGAGGGAATAAAGTAAGGTGATATATAGAAAGGACCTGACATAGAGCAAAAACTCAATGAGGTAGCCATTATTGTTAGAATTTTATTCTGATTCCTGATGCATACCCATTCTACTTTTTTGTGCTGTTCTACATGTTATATACCCCCAACATGAGATTTCTGACATGCCAGGAGGAAATAGCACTATAATTTATAAATGGCCTTCAAAGACTATCCTAAGAATTTTGATACATTTCATTTTTTAAACAAATCAAAACAAAAAACAAGGAGTGAAAATCTTTCAATAGCAACCTGTCCTACTGTACTAAGTCCTACTGTACTTATTTTAATATTTTAAATTAATTTTAAGTGACTTTTCAGGAATACTACTGCTCAAAGAAAATCCTGTATTCCAGATCCTTGACTGAGTCTTATGATCACACTTAAAAAGGAATGTTGTGAAAATCATTATTCTTTTGTGACAGTAGCAACTAATTCAACTCTTTCTGATTTGACTTCCTCATTAATAAATAGAGGGACTATGAAAAGTAGGGATAATAGAAGCAAGGCTTCTGCTTCAACCTCTTAAGTCTTCTAATAGACCAACACATGGATAGACCAATGGGGAAGTAATGACGGGTTGCAAATGTACACAATATTTTACAAAGCCTCTCTCTGAGCCGGGCATGGTGGCGCAAGCTTGTAATCCCAGTACTTGGGAGGCGGAGACCAGAGGATCCGGGTTCGGGGCCAGCCTCAGCTACTTAGTGAGGCCCTCCGCAATTCCGTGAGACACGGTTTCAAAATAAAGTATAAAAAATAGGACCGGGGGCGTAGCGCGGAGGTAGAACGCCCCTGGGTTCCATCCCTGGTACCCTAAAAAAAAAAAAAGCCTCTCTCTGTAATCACTATATCTCGTGAAGGAGACAAGTGACATCATCATCCAGTGACCATTTCTCAGCCCTGAGCTTCTTGGCCTTCTGCATCATGTGTCACCAGTGACCGCTATCCCATTGTGACTTTGTCCTCCCCTGCATTCTGTGACATTTCCCTCTGGTTGTGTCATCTATCTGCCCACTCTTACTCGTGGTTCTTGGCTGGCTCTTCTGTCTTCCTCTCAAACGCTGCTATTCTCTTGTGACATCTTTAGCTTCTTTTTTCTTACTTTACTCCTTAAAGGCAATCTCATCTACTGAATGACTTTTATTAGCTTTCATTTCTACCTAACTTGGTGGCTCCAACCCAAATCTCTCTCCCAAGTTCCTGCTATCCATCCTGCTGTCACTGGGCCTCTTTATTTGTACATCCCTCAGGTGCCTCACTCACCTTTGGCAAATATTTCCCAGCCAAATTTCTATTTCTTTTTATCTGCATGAAGGGGCACCACCTTCCATCCATGCCCAAGCCAACGCATGCCCCCATCATCCCTGACTTCTCCCTTTCTTTTTGGATCTTTATTCAATAATTCACTTAATTCCTGTTGATTCTGCCTCTTCAACAGCTCTCATATCCCCATTCCCCACTGCTACTACCACAATCCAGACCCTCATCACTATTCACTTGCTCTTGAATCAGCATCCTAATTGGGTTTTTTCTTTTTTTGTGGTACCAAGGATTGAACCCAGGGGCGTTCTACCTCCGCGCTACGCCCCCAGCCCTATTTTTTATACTTTATTTTGAAACCGGGTCTCACGAAGTTGTGAAGGGCCTCACTAAGGAGAGAGAGAGAGAGAAAGAGAGATAGAGAGAGCGAGCTGAGGCTGGCCGCGAACCCGGATCCTCCGGTCTCCGCCTCCCAAAGTACTGGGATTACAAGCGTGTGCCACCACGCCCGGCTCCTAATTGGGGTTTTTTGCTTTTAACCTCTGCCACCTATCAAGCCAGTCATACCACAATCAGAATGATCCTTGAAAATGATAATCTTTCTGTGTCACACACACACACACACACACACACACACACACACACACAGAATTGTTCCGTATTTCCTGTAGCAGGATACATAGAACTCTCTAACCAGTCTTTACTACATCTCTTCAGTTCTTGCCATCCTCAACTCTTTTGCTTTGTCTGATCCTTATCCAGCCACATCTTGCTAGACTTAATTTCTTGCGGTGTCCACATTTGCTGAGTGTCCCAGGCCTTGACACCTTGTAATACAACTCCTCTGCCCACAACTCCCTTCGTCAACATGCTTATCACGATCTACTCGGCCAGACTGTGCTCTGGATCCCAGAGGAAATGTCCTGTGTGCTCCTCCTTCCTGGGTCAGGTCCTGGGTTGCAACTTATACCTTTAGCACCTTTAGTTGCTGAATTATGATTATTAGTTTACTTTTTTGTTTTCCCCACTAGACTCTCCTTACTTACCTTTTTATGCCCAGAATTCCCAACACTTACAGCAGTGAATACTTAGCATATAGAAGGTACTTCTTTTGAAATAACATTTGATAGTTGAGAAAACCAAAATACAGAAAAGCGAAAGTCAATGGTGGAGGCAAAACCAGGTTCCTCATCTCCCAACTTTTTCTGTAACCTTATTTCCAATGTGCTGCTACCTCTCTAAAACAGTGGTCTTACACAGAGGCTAAAAATGGACATTGGAGAACGTTTAGCTTTAAGTCTGTGATACCATTGCAAAGAAAACCAGTGAGTTAGTAAACTCAAGAAAGCGTTCTACTTTGGAATCTGCTTAGATGTGATTCATGCTTGAGCCCCCCTTCTGAAGTTGTCCATGCTGAATTTTGTCATACCCATTTACCCCAGTCTCCCAAGTCAAACAAGATTTAAGAACTAGATGGTCTTTTCCTACTTGTGTATCTTTGTTCCATTTCTAGGAGATGATGATTTTCAATTAGCTATTTCTGGGCAAAATTCAGTAGCCCTTGAGAAGTCAGAATAGAGTAAATAGCTCTTCCCAAGTATTATCATAGAACCAAAATAAATTTATCTTCTTAGAGTGATGATAATGGTTCTTACTAGTTGTTTAAGCCATTTTCAGAAATCCCATATAATACTTCATTTACTCTCATGTCAGCCTAACTATAAGACAAAATAAATTGCAAACACCTACTGTAAGATGTTCTATAATTACTATGAGGCATTTAACAGATTGTTTTGAATGGAAGAGTGTCCTTAGCACTGTGCAGAGTTTGAGGGAAGAAAGTTATACATTTATGTAATATACTTATATGTAGCATAATGTATATGCGTGTGTGTGTATATAATGCTATTTGCCCTTAGCTTTTAGTTTAGTTGGGCAGATTGGTCTAATATACAAGCAGTGATTAGGAAGATAATTAATTCTTTAACACTTTTGTGGTAGATACTATACTAAGCATTATACATAAATGTGTATTTGTGTATGTTTAGGTCTTCACGAGAACCCTATCAAGTTTTCTAGGTGGTCAAATATAGGCAGAGCCAGAATCCAAACCTGGTCTGTCGACTTGGTTCTTGTGATTTTATCACAGGACGTTTCAGCCAAATGAGATTAGTAAGGGATACAGAGAGCAGGGAAAAGAGAATGAATTGTCAGAAAAGACTTGATGGGAGAAAATCAGACATGAACTAGGTGGGCAGAAAAGAGGGAATCCTAGCATTCAGCTGGAACTCGGACTTCAGGACACACACCAGTAGAAAGAACAGAGAGCTGCCCACGTATGTGGAAAGTGGATCTCCTTCCTCTGTCCTCAGCATCCTTCATCATCGGACCTATGGTCTTTCACCAGGTGTTTGCATTTAATAGCTGAGCAATCATCTTTCTATTATTATAAAGTGCATAAAAGGTGAATTTTAAGCCACACTCTTCTTGGGTACCCTTACTCTGAGAAGTTATAGTTTTAGGAAAGTTATTTTATAGTGGAAATTGAAAATATCTCAGTGATTATAACCCTCTTCACTGAAGATGCCATTATTTATTGGGCAAACAGGACTTCATGAAACAAAAAGAATGATGTCGCTACTGCAGGAATTTCTTCATGAGGTAGTAAGAATCTGAGTTATGGTGTAGTAGAAACAGGTATACTGTTCTGGACTGGAACCAGACAACCTCAAATCCAGCCCTGGCTTTATACTAAGTATAGTTATTTAGATATCCTTGAATAAATCCCTTTACTTTGCAGAACCATTCAATAGTTCTCCTACCTGTGAAACATCCAGGTTGCACTAATCAGTGTTTTCTTTTTTTTAACATTTTATGTTCATTTATTGGTGCATTGTAAATTGTAATTATACATTTTGATATATGTCAGGGTATGAACACCATACATGCACACATTGCACATTTAGCCCTCCCTCCAATCCCACCCTATTCCCTCCCCCCTCCCTCCCTTTCGTGCTCCAGATAGTGATTGAGTCTTATAGGTTTGTGTATGTACATC
>PVJS01017768.1:0-35730 GCA_004027185.1 Glis glis
TGTGTGTGTGTGTGTGTGTGTGTGTGTGTGTGTGTGTGTGTCTCCCCCATGAAGCTGATCGTGGCTCTTCCGCCTGCTGTTGGCCACCCAAACTGGAGTCATGTCATTGGGTTGAAACAACAGGTCCCCTCTTTTGGGTGTTGCTTCACCCAACTCTGGGGGGTGGGAGGGGCAGCCAAAGCCCTGACTGCCTCATGTGGGGGAGAGGGAAGTGGAAACAAGAAGGGGATCACTCTCTTAGAGCCCCGAATCTCCAACCCCATCACCACCATCACTCCCAAGGTTGACCATGGAGAGTTTTGGGTGTTGAGAAGCTCATGTTACGTAACAACATCTCTCCAAGATTCTTGGCACATCGAGTGCTTCGCCCAACTGTGAAGGGTGGGAGGGTCAGCTGGAGCCCGCACTGCAGCATATGGGCCTTCCTGAGTGTCAGCCCTAGTTCCTGGCAGCGCCCAGAGTATTTGATTGCTTTTTACCACCCCAAAACATAAGTGCAATTTAAAATCTGAGCAGAAAGGCCTTTAATGCGTAAACACACCATGTGTATGTTGTGTACACGTGTGTGTGCATGAGCATGCATGTCATAGGTTTCATGATTGCATGTTTCCGGGTATGAATTTCTCCATGTGTATCAATGCTCTCTCCTCTTGAGAAAACACAAGACAATGTATGAATGCTAAAAGAAATAAATCCTTGTAAAACTCACAAGTTTGGGTCTTGGGGAAGATAGCCTTTCATAACTTTAAAGAAGGTAAATTTTTGGGCAGGCATACCCCTAAATCCTACCTAATTTCTTTAGTTGAACAGATTCTATACTATTTTTCAAAAAACAGATAGTAATATGTAGTAGTGACACCAAATACCAGCCCTGGGTGCTACTTCTGTTGTCTTATTTTTGTTTGGTGGGGTAGACGTGAGTATGAGCTCGTGGCCCATTTCTTCTTGAAAAGATGGGGCCCAATCCTTGAGAATTCTCAGTCAACATTGGCCCGGTTGGGCTGATGGGGAGGTATTGAAGGCTAGATAAAAAGGAATAGTCAACTCAGACAACCCTCTGTCAGGAAAAGTTGTGTGTCTTTCATAAGGATGCTATTTTGCATGTTGCTGTATTTTTTAATTATTGTAATGAGGTGTGATTGTCTATTGGTTACCCACAATTCTTCTTGGGGACTCTCCCCCCGGTAACTCTTGTCAACACTTGTTAATTTGACAAAAGGCTACAAATTAAGCTCTGTTAATTTAATGTTTTCTCACCGAGATCTAAATACCGAAAGAGGCCCAAAGCGCAACTGAAGTCCTTTGATTCACTGTACTTTATTTTGGTATAAATTTACATTCATTATTGTTTTCCTTTGGATGTGTAGCCCTCAATTAGTGTGATGGCTCCATTAAAGCAAGCGAGACTTCGCCTTTAATTATTACAACAAAACACCTAGTTCCAGCTTGGGGAGAGGGTCTCTATTGACATAAGCAGAGGTTATAAAATTTAATTAGCCATTCCTATCAGATTTATGGCATTCAAATTGTTCTGTGTTTCTTCCCTTTGATCCTTCCTGTACAATCCCCAAGATTTTTGTTCTGATCAAATGAGAATAAAGCTCACTGTGCAGAGAGAACTTTCCCCTGTTCTTCTTTTCCTTGTCCCCACCCCCAGCCTCATTTTGAGACTCTCACTTTGTGCCCCTTCTTTGTAGGCAAGGTCAACCAGTGTACCCCATCACAACAGGGGGATTCAGACACCCGTACCCCACAGCACTGACCGTCAATGCTTCCATGTCCAGGTGAGTTACAAGAGCCAGGGCCTTCCATTAAGGCCACACATGACCTCACAAAGCCATCCATCTGGCCACCCAACGGCTGTGGATGTGTGTAGTTATAATAGTTGCAAAGCTGACGTGGCACTAGGCTTTGCTCTAGAAAACCCTGAACAATTGTCCTGAACTTCCAAGTAAGTGAAGTCTTCCTCAGTCGAATTTTTACAAGTCGGTCAATGCGAGCAGAGCTGTGTATTTTCAGAAATTAAGGCGGGAAAAAGAAGCTAGGACCGGTGGAGCTTTTCAAAGTGTCATTTCTCTGTTGTCCTGTAATGGGTAAGAAGGGAGGGGGAAGATAATTTTAATTTTGTTATGATACAAAGAAGAATTTGGGAAACAATTTTTTTTTTTTTTGGTGATACAGGAGATGGAACCCAGGGGCATTCTACCTCTGAGCTACACCCCAGCCCTATTTTTTTATTCTTTATTTTTAAACAGGGTCTCACTAAGTTGCAGAGGACCTCACTAAGTAGCTGAGGCTGGCTGCAAACCCGGATCTTCCAGTCTCAGCCTCCCAAGTACTGGGATGACAAGTGTGTGCCACCATGCCTGGCTCAATTATTGTTTTTTTTAAAGCTCAGATTCTAATTGAAAGTCAACAAGAAAGCCCCTGGCTCCCCACTTACTTAAAGTGGCACTGTACCCTAGAGACTTCATGAGAACCACATAGGAACTTTGACATTTTCTAGTAGGCACATTTGTTAAAAGGTTAAAAACAATATTTTTGATGATATATTTTATTCAATCCAGCACAATCTGGCCACCATATTATCATTTCAACATGTGAGTACTAATGTACAACCACCACTAATGAAATTCTACCTTTTCAAATTTTTTATTAGCCGGGCGTGGTGGTGCACGCTTGTAATCCCAGTACTTTGGAGGCTGAGACCGAAGGATCTGGGTTCGTGGCCAGCCTCAGCTACTTAGTGAGGCCCTCCGCAACTTAGTGAGACGTTGTTTAAAAATAAAGAATAAAAAAAAGGGGGGCTGGGGATGTAGCTCAGAGGTAGAATGCTCCTGGGTCCAATCCCCAGTACCGCAAAAAAAAAAAAATTTATTTAGTTCTCACATCTTAATTTGGACTGGCCACATTTCAGGTCCTCAATAGCCACATGTGTCCGCTGGCAGCCATATTGGCCTGCACAGCTCAAAGTCTTTGAAAGTTTAAGAAAAAATCCTGTGTGTGTATACATCATGTATATTTAAGCATATAAATATGTGTACTACATACACACATATCCCCCTGTTCTCCTTTTCCTCCCTCTAATTAATTCTGGCTAATTTTTCAGTGACTGCTAGTTTATTTACAAACTGGTTGGCAGCAGTATGTTTAAGTAGTCACTAATTGCCCCTAATGATAGTTTTATTTTCTGTTCATCTGATTTTCAGTCAAGTTAATTAAATCGGTGGAGGTTTAGACTTTCCTGATGGGCTGAAACAACCAATCCATTTTGATGATGGCATATAATTAAATTAGCATGCATTACCCGGCAAGGATGCTGTCCCCCAGCCTCTTCCCCCATTCTCTGTGGCCCACATGGGGAGCCAAGGCCAGAGAAAAGGTTGGAAAGCCAGCCCACGGTGCCTCTTTACCTACTCACAGAACAGTGGATTTTGGACGGGTAGAGAGTGAGAATCAGACCCATTGAGAAAAACAAACTGCAGTGTTCCTAGCATTTGTAATTGCCATGGATATCATATATGATTATAAAGATCCATTTCCCCTGTGTGACATGTCATCTAATTTTCAAAATCCACACCAGTATTATTTAGGCGGGTAGATGTTTTTTCGCATTCTCTCGTCTAGTGAGAGGAGGAAAGTGACACTCGTTAAATAATGTCATCACAGCCTCGCAAGGCATGGGAGCCTCCCAGGAGGTGCGCGGCTTGCGATCCTCAGCTCGCCCTCCCTCCGTCCCAGCGTATACACGCCGCACCTGATCACTCTCTGTGTTTGTTTATCCTGCATCCAGAGGTTGAAAGTGCTGAAGTAATCATAGGATAGGGGTTGGGGTTAAGCTTATCGATTGAATTATCATTAGGAGGTTAGCCAATGATTTATAGGTGGGCAGGGGGTGGAGGAAAGGTGGTGGGGGTGGCAGGAAGAAAAGTTAGGGGCTCCAGGTGTGTGTGGGAGGGGGCAGCCGGTCGATTCCCCAGGTAGGCCATCTGAAAGGTAGCTAGTTAAAAAGCGTATACAGCAAATTAAATACATTATTGTGGTAATGGGGCGACAGAAGTATAGGTCTATTATACTTATGGTAGTTATAGCAAATGTAGGCAGCTTGCCCTGTTCCAGAACACCCTTTGATATTCATTCTATTCAGCAGCGGGGCCAGGACTTCTCAGAATTAAGTGATGGGTCATTATACTTTAAACACCATGGAGAAGCCTAGATTGGCAATTAAACAGCTCTTGCTGACACTCACTTGTGCCACCCTGTGACCCCCTTTAGATTGAGATGTTGGAGCTCCGGGCCCTCAGCCTGCTAAATTGGTGCAAGGCTCTACTCCTGACGAGAGCGGGCTCTGAAATCTGCCGGCTTCAAAGGGAGCGAGATCATGTATAAACCATAATGTGGGTGCACCGTGGCTCACAAAAAATAAGGCAGGAAGAGATGAAATGTTACAAGTGCAAGGGGGAGAATGAGAGAATAATGACAAACCGAATGCAACTCAAAGCAGGAGCGCTGCACGGGAAAATGCATCCTACTGCTCGTGCATAAAATCAAGGCCGGCAGATGACACCCAGCCCACGGAAACGTGTCAACAGTGAAGCAAAGTGGGAGTGAGGCAGAGAGAAGCCCCTGAGACAGCCAGAAACAAAAATTAGTTGTCCTTAACAAGTTAAGGTTCATCATTATATTCTGGCTTGGAGCCATAAAAGCAGACGGGGGTATATAATGAGCTGCTTAGAATTTTTAGGGTGTTTATTGCATTTCATGAAATAGTTGTCTGCAGAAAGGAATTTCTTGAGCCGAGGTATGCATACGGGCCACGTAAGGTTCACACTCAGGCGCATGCTCGCTCGCTCTCTCTCTCTTGTACACTTTTCAGATCTGTGAATGGGTAGAGGAACTTAGAGGTGTTTGTTCTTTATGACTATACCTGGAATTTGTCCCCATCCCCAAATAGACTCAAATTTTGGTGTCCTCCCTGGTATTTGGTGTATGGATGCGCGCGCACGTGCACACACACACACACACACACACACACACACACACACAGTTTTCCTCTCTTCCTCTCCCTCATACATATTCTCATTCTGCAGGAAGGGAATATATGTATTCGAGGAATGTCAAGCCTTTAAAATTCACAGTAAAAGTGAGCACCCCACCCACCCCTTTACCCACGAGCCTCCAAGAACGCACGTTCTTAGCTTATGTTTCCTCTGGGGCCTTGGAGCAGTGGGGAGGGAACAGGGTATAACTTGGGAGTCTCGGTCTCTCCTGAAGGTCTGCATTTCTTCCATTTTTCGAGGGGAAGGGAATGGAAGGTGGGTGTTGCCCCCCTCATTTTCCCCCCCTGACACCCTAAAAGGACATATGCGATTCTTATTTTATGAATCATGTCACCGTTACCAAACTTTAACACTGACTTATTTGTAAAGCTACAGGAGAGGGGAGCCTCAGGGTAGAATTTTTGAGTCAGATGTCTACAGTGGCTCTGGGGCCCCTGCAGAAACCACCATTATGCATTGTTATTTTTGTCTCTGTTGATCTGTGTAGATTCTGTTTGTTCTTTAAATTTTTTTTGTTATTTTTTTCAAGTTAACATTTGTTACATTATTTTGGCTAAATGGAAATGATCTCCAATCCACTTATGGGAAGAACTTTTTAAATAAGTGCATGATCCTTTTGAAATAAGTGTCATGATAAAGCTTTATCAGGGGCTCTAGTTCCCACCAGAATTGGCTTTCTAAAGAATAGGTTGTTATCCCCTCCGGGTACTATTCTAGTTTGGATTTATTGGGAAAGCAGCCATTGCCCTGATCCAGGGTCCCTTATATATGGGTAGTTTCCCTGTCTCATGATTTGGAAAATCTCACCAGGTTGGAACAGGAGGCTGCCATTTTTGCCCTCTACCCTACTTTTCTCTACAGTCTACACTACTTTAAGGTGTATGAGGTTCGCTTGCCCAGTACAGATCACCCAACTCCAACCATATCTGAAAGTGTGAGACCCACTAAGCGTGGTGACGCATGCCTGTAATCCTAGTACTTGGGAGGCTTAGACAGGATGATCACAGGTTTGAAGCCAGCCTCAACATAGTGAGACACTCAGCAACTTAGTGAGACCCTGTTTCAAAAAAAAAAAAGGACTGGAGGTGTAGCTTGGAAGTCGAATACCCCTGAGTTCAATCCCCAGTACCAAAAGAAAAACAGTATGAGAGCCATTTGTCCAATCTGATTGTCGTCTTGCAGATGGGCCAAGAGTGGTTTGAATTTTGCTCTTTATATCCTGGTTAATTTGCATGGTTGTGAAATGCCAATTCAGGGATTAAAAGGTATTTCAGAGAACTTTCCTAGAAATGAATGGTATTAGCGGACTATACACAAACTTTGTCTTTTCTTTACTTATAATTTTGGTAATCACTGAGGAGGCTTTTAAATGATTCACAGCCAACATATTGAGTAAAAAAAGTGGCTTGGGAATCTTACATCTTACAGGAGAAAGGGCGTACAGATCAGATCTCAAAGCTTCATCTGTGTGAGTATTTCTTCTTCGCATCTTTCTACGAAATGATGCAAACTTATTTAAAATGTCCATGACTTCTGATGAGAACCACATAGGAAATATTCGCATTTCCCCCTATCTTTTTGCCTCACTCTCTCCCATTCCTGTCAAATGATGGGCATGGCAACAAAAGAAAATAAAAATTTTATTGCGCTCCATCAACAGAATGAGGCCTGATGAGGCCTGCACAGCATTGTCAAAGATGTATGTATATTTCAGCCACGTTAATATTTTATTTAGCTGTCAATATACAACAGAAGATTTCACCTTTCATTCTAGAGCTGATTAGGACTTAGAAAATTGTCTTCTTAGATGCCACTAATCATGTCTCAAAAAACAGGTGGACGCGCGATTTCTAGCAGGTAGCCCCCATCTACTTTTCCGCCCAAGTACATCAGTTGAATTTGTCTTTTGTTAAAGATGTTAAAAATCGTAATGTCTCGTGTCAGTAGCAATAACGAAGGGGAAGATTGGCTTTAATGACATTATGAGAATCATTATGTTTAATTTATTGCTAATTAATGCTGACAGGTTTCATATGCCTTGGGTTGCTTTCATGTGAATGTTATGTGCTCTTTTTTTTTTTTTCTAATTGTGTGTACGCATCCCTCCTCATTCATTCATTTTGATTCTGACGATTTACACAGCTTTCTGTCTTCTAGGTTCCCTCCCCATATGGTCCCACCACATCATACTCTGCACACGACCGGCATTCCCCACCCGGCCATAGTCACACCGACAGTCAAACAGGAATCCTCCCAGAGTGACGTCGGCTCACTCCATAGCTCGTAAGTGTTGCCCTCCTGCCACCTTCTCCAGAGCCATAGTGTCTAGTGAGCAGTGGTAGTGGCTCTCTGCCCTTGGTGGGCTTCTCCTGCTTTGACCCCAGCCCATGTGGCTCTGGGCTGTCCTGTAAAGAGGGAGAAAAAACCACAGTGGTGGTTTTCACCGATTGTACCACTGCGGGTTAGAACAGAGCTCTGTTTTCTTCGTACCAACATAGATGGCTTGGGGTTTGCAACCACTTCCCTGCCCTCTAACCCCGAAACGGAACATTCGGAGCTTTGTTCTGCAGGCACGAGACAAGCCCTCCGGGGTGCAGCATCCTTCTCCCTCTGCTTTGGGAAAAATGTCTGATTGTAGACTCTCTCACTTGCCCCGCCCCCTCCCCAAGCTATTTTTGTTTCATTTTCCAGGGTGGGGGAGACTAAAAGTGGAAGTGTGGCTTTTTTTATTTGAAACTGCTAGGCTTGCGAGGCCGGGGTGTGAAGGGGACCGGGCTGTGACCTTTCTCTTGGGAGGAAGTTGGACCGTGTGGTTGTTTATGGGGCTGTTCGCATCTATCTATCCTGTCTGTATCCAGAAAGCATCAGGACTCCAAAAAGGAAGAAGAAAAGAAGAAGCCTCACATAAAGAAGCCCCTCAACGCGTTCATGTTGTATATGAAGGAAATGAGAGCGAAGGTCGTGGCCGAGTGCACACTGAAAGAGAGTGCGGCCATCAACCAGATCCTCGGGCGCAGGGTAGGTGGCTCCACGCGGAGGCAGCGGGCGAGGTGGCACGGCCTCTCTGTCCTCCTTCTCCAGAGAGCCTTTCCCCTCGGCCACGTTCGAATGGCCTCGTTGAGTCAGAACCAGTCATTCCGCATTCGATGATATTCAGGCAGTCACCACCTAACCATCCCCCACCCCAGAGAGAGAGAGAAAATAATATTAGAATGACATAGACAATGCATCAAGTTTTGTCCAAACACTCCTGGGGATGCCAGGACCCAGCCAGCTGTCCGTATCTGCAGCTGAGACCATTTCTGGTCGGACTTGGCCCCCAAAGCAGCGTGATTTGTGCTTGGGCCTTGGTGTCGTTTGTGATGTTTCTGTATGTCTTTCTCTCTCCCATCCCGTGTCCCCTCCAGTGGCATGCCCTGTCCAGAGAAGAGCAAGCGAAGTACTACGAGCTGGCCCGGAAGGAACGACAGCTTCACATGCAGCTGTACCCCGGCTGGTCCGCACGGGATAACTATGTACGTGGGTCTTTTTTTAAAGGATACTTTCCTTAGAGATGTGTTGTGTGTCTGTGGAGCACAGAGCATGGTTAACTGCCAACTTGATTCTGGCCTCAGAACTATTCATCCTGCCAATTTCTGGTACCATTCGTATCTGGCTCAGTCACCAAAACAGGGGGTCTCATCTTGGACCCAGTCTGGCTCTAATTTTGTGCAGTCCTTCTTCAGGAAGTGGGAGGGAGCAGGTCCAGGATCCCAGCTCAGGACCCCTGAGGTCCACTGGAGGCTGTCCACACCTCCTGGCCCACTTCTTAGAAGAGGCGGGGCTCTGGGGTATACCCAAAGGGCTTCAGTGCCCAATTGGATTCCGTGGCAGCAATCGGTGGTTTTAATAGCAGAGACCAGTGATTGGGGTAGAGGGAAAAAGGTAATTCCCCATAGGTCTTCCCTAAAAAGGAAAAACAAAACAGTGGCCTTACAAACCATGGTGTAGTAGAATTTGGAAGCCTGCTTCATCCTGAGAGGGGCATGATGGGAATATCCCCAGAAGTAGCCAGTGCAGGTCATCCTTTGGCAGGGTAGATGAAATGGCCTTGGGCCTACAGCAGTAAGGGAGGGTGTATGTGTGTATTCCTGGGCTCTGTGTTGGCTGTGAGATTTGCCTAATATCCTCTATAGATGTTTAAAAAACACCATAGTAGGACTACCGTTTTGACTAATTGCATCAACACCCACAATTTCTCTCTTGCCATGAACTTGCTTTCCCCGGACGCCCCCGTCTCTTGTCTCCATTGTTTCTATTCCTGCATTTTGCCCAGTTGCTCAAGTTCTTGGGTTTCCTCTCTAGATGGGTGAAATGCCTCTCATTTTGCATGATTCTTTATCACATGGCATTTGGTTTCATGAAATGATCTGCCATCCACTCTGAGGGGAAAACTCAGGCCGTCTCACCTCCAACATGGCTTCCCCGTCTCTCTGTGGAGGTCGTGGAGCCATGGAGGATCACGTCACCAGCCAGAGCCCATGGCTCCATCCTCCCCGGGGCATCAGCTGTGTTGAGGACACTCTGTGTACTGATCGCGAACCTCCTGCGGGCAGGGTTTTGTGGGGATTCCGTCAGGTGAGACAGCGTTGCTCTCTGAGAACTTGGTGTCTACCAGGAAACCACGAGCGTCCGCGTGACCGTGTGGCCCTGAATGCTTGAGCTTTCTGCTTGCTCTGGTTAGCTGGTTCACGTTTCCTCCCTCTTTATCCTCATTCCTTTCAATGCATGCTTGCTCTTCTGCTTCTTGTGGTGTAGACAGGGAGAGGGAGAACAGAGACCGCTGAGCTTGACAGCCATGCCCCTGCCCATCTGGGTCCCACCGCCCATAGCTGGGAACGGAAACAGGAAGTAGTAAGTAGTGCTAGAACTGCTGCAAAGGCACGTTCGCTCTGCTGAGATCCCTGTCGCGACAGGCGGGCATCACAGGGCAACTGCCTGGGACCTTTCCATCCGGCCTCAGCATGTGAGCCCTGGGGAAGTCTTTCTTCTGGAGCTGAAAGGAAGAGGATGAGAAAGCTAACACTGTCCCACCTGCCCTGAGGTGGAGCTCTCCAGCAGCAGGCAGCCTCCCCGGCCTGCACACACACAGCCACGTCTTTTCAGGACAGCTGTTGTCTTGATTTCAGTGCAGAATTTCTTAGAGTATATCTCCAACTTCTGCTTGCTCCAGTTCCAATTCTTTGAGTAATCTAGAATGGTAGCACAGACATTTTAGATTATAGTAGGGCCTTTGAGTACAGCTGCGCAGGGCATGCACTGCACAGCTCTAGGGTGTGTCATTTACATTAGGGCCTATGCGAATGGTGCCCCCTGGAGTTGTTCAGGGTGAAGTCTCCACAAAGGGCCAAGGCAAACCTTGTGATAGCTTCAAAAGGATGCTGTGTTTGACTTGCCTGGGTGTCCTGTAGGTAGAGTGTCACCTGAGGCCTCGTGTGATGTGCTTTCTGGGTTTCAGAAGGTCCAGGAGACATTTGACATGACTTCCGCATTCGGAAGGTGGGTTGGTGTAATGGGGGAACTCCTGAGAAGACTTGAAAGGTTTAGGGGAGGTCTGGATTGAGGGCTGCAGGAACGTTGTCTCTTCTTAGGGCTTCTGTCTGAGTCCTGTCTGGATGCCTGTTACATATGCGTATTTACACTCGCTCACTCACTCCTCCCTTCTGTGGCCCAGGGAGTGGGCTAGGGGCAAGAAGTACAGAACTGGAGCTTTTATGGATTTGATTGTGGTAAAACCTTGCCAGTATTTTGCTGTAACTCACTTGACCTAGGAGTTTTTACAAATTACTTTGGTCATTATAAAGTCCAACCGGTTCTTCTGGAAAATGTTTTCTGAGCTAACCTCCCGCCTCTTCCGCTTTCTGGCTCTTTCAGCTGAGTGGTGATAGAAGCCTTTCCATCTCTACCTTAGGAAAATAGAATTGAGGTAAAACCAGTCGCATCTGGACCATGGGGCTTGGTGCATTCTTTAGAGCACAAGAGAAAAATATTTTGGGTGTCATGGTGATAACCTGAGCCCTGGCATCCTGTTAGAACATTGTTTTCTTCCTGATTCTTCTACAGTAGGTGAAGGAGTTTCATCTGAGTTTCTTCTTTTTCTCACTGTCATATATATTCTATGACCTATATAGCATATATATGACATTATAGATATGTGTGTGTACATATATACGTATGTGATACCTATAGATCTTTCCTTTGGTCCATGCAAAGAGGTAATGAGTGGCCACCTCCTTTGAGATTAAGTAGAGTTTTATCTACTTCCTCCTGTCCTGCTCCTATTAAAACACAGTCCGTCCTCGAAGCCCTTAGTCTAAACAGCACCTTGCTCCGTCATGAACATCTCAATCATGCATCCTAAATGACATCTTCCCAGGGGCAGAGGGGAGTTCAGGTGTCACCAGAGTAAGTTGGTAGGAACTGGAAAGGGTGAAACTGTGTTAAGGATGAAGGCGAAGCCCTGCGGTATGCAGGTGCTGACGCCCCTTGAAGCTGAAACCTTTCTGTTGAGTTTTTACTTGAGGCCCCCAAATCAAGTGAAACTAGGCCCTCCTGCTGGTTCCAAGACAGCCAGGTGGCACTCGTCTCCGCTCCTCCCTGGTGTATACCAAGGAATATAACATGATTAAACAGAATTGCTGGACAGGACTCATTTCCCAAGTGGCAGAGGCTCGGTGCCCTGGGAAAAGGGAGGTACCTTCTCTGAACAGGGAGCCTCTCGGTCTGACAGAGTCTGAGCCTCCGTCCCGTCCTACCCATCCTTGTCTGTCACAGTCAATGTCACCATAGTGTGAGGACCTTCGGGCAAAGGTGGCGTGCAGACATTGTGAAACACACAGGGGCGTTAGACCATTGCATCTCAACTTACCCCAGGCCGCTGGCTTGTGTGGATGGGGCTGATGCCAGTAAGGGAGGAAAGCCAGCTTCAGACCTGGAATGAGGCTGTCGCACCAGAGTCCCCCTAGTGCCATTCCATAGTTGTGACCCGAACAGGCTGCCAGGGTTCCACAGATGGTCACGTTGAAGAATGTGAACAGCTCCACACAATCTATCACCCTCAGCTTGTTAAAAAAGGAGCTTCCGAGCCGGGCGTGGTGGCGCACGCTTGTAATCCCAGTACTTTGGGAGGTGGAGACCGGAGGATCCGGGTTCGCGGCCAGCCTCAGCTTTCTCTCTCTCTCTCTCGCTCTCACTGTCTCTCTCTCTCTCTCTTTCTACCTAGTGAGGCCCTCTGCAACTTCGTGAGACCCGGTTTCAAAATAAAGTATAAAAAATAGGGCCGGGAGGTAGCGCGGAGGTAGAACACCCCTGCGTTCAACCCCCGGTACCACAAAAAAAAAAAAAGGAGCTTCCGCTAGGCATGGTGTTGCACACCTGTAATCTCAGTACTTGGGAGGCTGAGACAGGAGGATCACAGGTTCGCAGCCAGTCTCAGCAACTTAGTGAGACCCTCTGCAACTTAGTGAGACCCTGTTTCAAAATTAAAAAATAAAATAGGGATAGGAGTATAGCTCAGAGGTAGATGCCCCGGGTTCAGTCCCTAGTACCACCAAAAAAAAAGGAGCTTCCGTAGTAGGCCAGGCATCGCATAGCTGGCAGCAGAGCCCTGTGGGTGTGGGTCATGTTGCCAAGGCTACCTGAGTTCCACATCTTGCTGGCTGTGCCACTTCAGGAAAGCTACCTAACCTCCCTGTGCCTTGGTTTCCCCTTCTATGGAATTGGAATGGTGATAATACCTGCTGTGTAAGGTTTTGTAGTTAATCTGCACAGTGCACTTAGAGTCACGCCTGGTCCCTAGTACGTGCTCACTGAACGCCAGCCGTTATTATTAGTATCATCATACTTTATATCCTCATAGTATTAGATTTTTCAAATTGATGGTGGTGGGAAAACAGACCCATGCAACCAGGCTGCTTTTCACTTTGAGTAAAGTACCCAATAAGTTACATATGCTACTCAGCACTGTATTCCACCAGAGACTTTGTGTTAGATAACTTGGCCCAACTGGAGGCTAATATAAGTGTGCTGGGCATGTTTAAGGCAGGCTAGGCCAAGCTCTGGTGTTCAGTAAGTTAGGTGTATTAGATGCATTTAGACTTAATGATGTTCTTAACCTATGTGTTTGGGGATGCCACCCCATCTCCAGCCAAGGAGCCTCTGTATGAGATAGAGCGGGTAGAGAGCCCTCTCTCTCTTGTGGATGTCCTCCCAGAAGCTCTGAAAGGAGCCCATATAATTCCTGGTTCTGTTTAGCTCCCCACACACTGCAGCCCATCTTTTAATTTTTTTTTTTTTCGGTACTAGGGATTGAATCCAGGGTCATTCTACCTCCGAACTACACCCCCAGCCCTATTTTTTTATTCTTTATTTTGAAACCGGGTCTCACTAAGTTGCCGAGGGCCTCACTAAGTAGCTGAGGCTGACCACAAACCCGGATCCTCCGGTCTCAGCCTCCCAAGTACTGGGATTACAAGCATGCGCCACCACACCCGGCAGCAGCCCCATCTTTTAAAACCAAGACCCCCGCAACAACTCTAGGAGATCTTCCGATAGCTATCATTCTCTGGATTCAGGACCCTTTGGCGTTGAATGAGATGGAAGTGGACAGGCCAGGCAGCTGTCTAAGCCTGGGCACCCATTGCAGCAAGCACTTGCCCCGCTAATTTGCATTTGCAGACTGCTTCCCACCCCGGCACCCCACCCCTCGCCCTGTTCTCTTCCCTAAATGGAATTAGATACTCTGGGTCAGGTTTGATGATGGACCATGGTCCATGAGCAGAGAGGTCTTTCGCCACCCACCAATCCCTTTTCTTCTCCCAAAAAGTGTGTGTCCCTCCAACTGGGACAGAGTTCAAGGGCATTTGAGTTAGGGAATGGGTGGTTGGACAGCCTCTGGAACAGGTGTGGATGGAGATGGCAAGACAGTGCCCTCGTCTACCTTTTCCTCCCAGGTGGGCCCAAATGTCCTTCTCCTGCCTGTTCCTCGAACTAATTACCTATTTCATCTGTTCATCTAGGGGAAGAAGAAGAAGAGGAAAAGGGACAAGCAGCCGGGCGAGACCAATGGTAAGTTCCAGTTCTCAGGATGAAGGAAGGAGCAGTAGTTGGAGGGCCACTCTGTGTCAGGCTTCCATCTGGGGGAGGCAGGAACAATTCAAGGCCAGGGCGTTGTGAGGGGGATGCATCTTAGCCAGCCTTTTGTTTATGCATTTTAATTAATTGCTTCATGACTGCCCTTTGAAAGCTAGTAACATCCATTGTTGCATGAAAAGCACATTGTAATTCTAGTGGAATGTGTTTTTAAATAACTGCAAAGCCTATAACTGGAGAGCTAGCGGTAGGCATGCCTCTGCCGGGGTTCAGATAGTCTGCTTATTCGGTATGTGTCTGAGAAGGGATGAGGAGGGCCGAGGGGAGCAGCAGGGGGTGTGTGAGTGTTGGGCGTTAACTGGGCTGTTCCTGAATGTTCCTATGCATGCCTTTACAGTGGTAAATTGCACCCATTTTAAATTAAGGAGGTTTGTCATTCTCTAGAGGAAATTAGAAATACTGCATAGGCAATCTCAGAGGTCCCTTGGAGAAGACGAGGCTTTTACAAACAAACAAACAAAAATTTTGAAGGCTTTGTATAATTTGTTCTTTTTTTTCAGAACACAGCGAATGTTTCCTAAATCCTTGCCTTTCACTTCCTCCGATTACAGGTGCTAATGTCATTTTGAGTCATTACAATAGTTGATAAACTGTTTTTTAATTTTTCTTGCCATTCTAGTTTTATTAACATTAAACACGTCTGACATTTGAACATTCTTTAAAATGACCATCTACACGGTTTCGTATGTTTCGGTAGATTTTTTTTTCCAGTTGCTTCTGTTGTTTTTTTTTTTAATTTAATTTAACTTCTGTTTTGTTTTATTTATTTTTCCCATAACAGTCGTTTATAAGCAGCAATGACAGTGATTTAGAGCTGAACTAACTGTGCAAATTGAATATGCAGTATTTCTTTAAAAGAGACTGGTAAAGAAAAAAAATGGAAGGAATTCAGTAATAAACCTCCTTAATCTAATGGCATTTTTTCATCGCTCCCACTAAGTTTCTCCCACAAGCATGCATCCGCAGTATGATTATTTTTTCCTTTGCTTTTATTTGTTTTAGTTTTTTTTCCTTCCTTTTGCTTTTCTGCTCATCCTTTGCAAATCCACTAGCACTTCACTGACCATGCCTGCTTCAATGCTGCTATGAGCTCCTTACTAACTCTTAATGGCTCATCCACACGGCCTGTTTACCTCATTCTGTTCCTCTCTCGATATTAACGAAAAAGAGATAAAAAAGAAAAGATGAACATTCCAAAAGCTGCAATATCCCAAGACCACGACCCTTTTCTTTCTTTATTTCTTTCTGTTTTGTTTCATTTTGTTCTGTTTTTATTTGTAGTTTTTTTTTCTTTTTTAAACTGTTGTACTCTGAGAAGAAAAAAGCATGTTACAAACTTAATTCCCTCCTTCGCTTTATTTTCTTCTTCAAAAAATGAAAAAAGAAAAATTGAGAGAAAAAAAGGGAAAGCAGAACTTAAAAAAAAAAAGAAGAAGAAAAACAATTGAGAGTTCTTCAGGACCTGACTTCCCTTTGTCAGCTCAAACCGAATCAGAGACAGTCCTTAAAGAAGGGATACTGCAGCTTTATTTGCAACAGCTAATTTCACAAGTTGAATAAGAATGTGATTTTTACCTTTTTTTTAATGAAAGAAAGTTAAAAAAAAAAACGAAAAGTCAATATTTTGCCATTAGTAACCAGGTCATTGATTTATTCCCTTTTTTATTTTTATTTTTTTCTTATTTGTATCTCTCTCTCCCCCTCCCTTCCCTCTCTCTCTCTCTCTCTCTCTCTCTCTTCCTCTCTCTCTCCCTTCCTCCCACGTCCTCCTTCTCCTCCTCCGCTCGCTCCTTTCTTGAACTCATTCAGACCTGAGCGCTCCTAAGAAATGCCGAGCGCGCTTTGGCCTTGATCAACAGAATAACTGGTGCGGCCCTTGCAGGTGTGTATAGTTTCCCAGATTCGCTGTGCTGGTTTGCAGCTGGTCTCTTCCATCCTTCCCCCTTCTTGGGCCTGTTGCTTCGTAGCTCTGTGTGTGGATCGTAGGAGACACGAGGGAGCGGGACACTGCCAAGTGTATGGGCTCGATGAGGGATGTGCTTGTTCTCCCGCTGCTGCTAGCCAAAATGCCACTGTAAAACAGCATCCCGTGTGCCTCCTCGGGTCAGCGGCCGCAGACCCAGCGCGCCCTCCCCCAGGGAATGTATCCTGCCAACCCCCTTCCTTGACAGCCCGGGATCCTCATCCTGGCCTAGGTAGAAGCAAACGATGTCACCTTCTCCCCTCCTCTTCTCTCTCTCTCTTTTTATTTATTTTTTCATTGTTGTTTTTTGGTTTCTGGTTGTTGTTTTTTTTGTGTGTGTGTTTTATCATTTTATTTGATTTTGATTTTTGTTTGACTCATAGAAGTCCTTTCCTTTCATGCCCTTTGTGAGGGACGATTATCAAATAGAGCCACGGTGCGATGTAGAAGACAAGTGAGCGGTAGCTGAGATTTCACATCCAACTGAGCACGACCCACCATTGTGTTGTATTTTTTTGTGTTTACCTTATGCTAACAGATGCAAATACTCCAAAGAAGTGTCGGGCACTGTTCGGGCTTGACCGACAGACTTTATGGTGCAAACCGTGCAGGTATATGACCACTGCGAGGCCTTTGGGAAAATCAAAGCATTCTGTCCTTCTGCTACCTTAGTGTGACAATTTATTTTGATCTCCTTCCTATCTCCCTCCCACACTGGCATCAATGACTAATGATCCTCACTCTTCAAGATTTCCTTGCTAGTTTCTTTCCCCACTTTCTCCTTCTCTCTTCTCCCCTCCTCCCCTCCCCTGCCCCTGCTCTTTCAAATAACATATCCCTGGTGGCGGGGCTGAGACCACAGCCTTAAACAAGGGCTGGCACCAATGCCTTTCCTTTGCGAGCCAGTGTCCTGGACTGGCCCAGCCCAGCCTCGGTTACCTGTGTACTGAGTGTAGAGAGCTCCCTCTCCCAAGGTTCCAACCAGTTGAACTTGGCAGCAATAGCATCCCTGTGCGCTTGGAGTCAAGATACTTGGAGGAGTGCTCTGGGGCAGGCTTTTCCCCCTTTATCCCCCTCACCCCACCTTTAGTTGTTTTATGTTTAAAAAAAAAAACACATATGTCTGCACAGAGGAGCTTGGTTAGCTGACATTGTTTTACAGTGCTGAAAAAAAAAGTGTGGCATTGATGGCATGCACCAGCTAAGGGGCTGCGGGGGGGCGAGACCTGCAGTCCCCACTGTAGCCTCGCCAGGCCCGCGGGTTTAAAACGTGCACATACATACGTACGATATGGCATTGGTTCAAAAAATGAATCAGAGCAGCCCAGAAGAGTCTAAATTCGGCCCCATGTTCCAGCGGCAGGTTCCCGCCCCACCTGTATTCTTCGGGAAGGTCTAGGTACTTCCTTCTTGGTGGAGGGCTACACGCTAGTTCCTGTCTCGTTTCCTTTCCTTTAATGACCACCTTTGGTTAAATTTGTTGTTTCTTTGTTCTGATACAAGCAGTCTTTGAATTTGGAATATTATGATGGTAGGTATCTCAACACCCCAAACACGCGTCCCTGTTTGTAGTGCCTCCCTCGTCACGTGTCCCTCTCCTTCATGCCTTTGCCATGTGCTCCGTGTCTAGACGTTAGATCAGATGTTCATCCCATCACGTGCATGCCCACGAGTCTGCTGTGTCTCTGACCCCCCTCTCGGATGCCAGTATGAGAGATCATTGAAGCGTGCCTCCAGTTGACCCAGCAGATAGGGAAGCAAGGCCCGAGAATCCTTTCCATCAGGGAACGAAGGAGTCACCCCTCTGCCCATTGAGTGAGGGATGTGGGACCTTAGACGGACATCCAGTAGGAGAGGAACTCCCCAGTCCTCCAGTGAGCTGGCAGAGTTCACCAAGGGGGCAAATGCTCTTTCAACACAGCCCCGGGGTCTTCTCTGGACCACAGAGAGGGGTTTCCATGAAGCTGATGGAAGTTGGTAGATAATTAGGACAAGGCAGGGGAGACGGGGCTCTGCTCGCCCTGTGTCGGCAGTGAATTTGTCAACACACTGTATACATGCCGAGAGGAAAGATAACAGGCTCTGGAAGCCGCTGAGACGCCCTGCCGTGGCAAATTGTCGACTAGGCACCAGGGCCACTCCAACGACAGGGTGTCTCCTGATCTGTAGAAATGTCTGACACCATTGTGTACGCCCCACAGTAAGGCTGGTTTGGGTGCCCAGTTTATTTTATTTAGGGGTTTGTGAATTCCTTTTTAAAATTTATTTATTTTTTGTATGTCAGAAGCAGTTACTGCGAGTTGAACTTTTTCAAAGTTATTACTAACATTGACCCGAACAGGCATCCCTTCCCTGACCCAGCCCACACCTTGCTTAAAGACAGGGTGGGGCATTTCCTTAGAGACCAGGATGTTCTTGATATTTTTACAAAAAAGAATAAAGTCTGCTGACCCCAAACCTTTGTAGCTGCTTCATGTTTTAGTGGCATGGTCTTACCAAGTGCAGCTTTGAGGGCTAAGGTGAGGGTTAGGCTAACTGTCAATATGGCCGTGGATGCTGGGAGACCCATAGTCATGTGAGTAGGAGTTCAACAGGCCCTACCTATTCCTCAGTTTTTCTTCAGTCCCAGCCCCCCTTAGAACATTCCTGGCAGCCATTTTTTTCTTCTATTGGGACAGGTATATCCATACCCTAAATATATTAACAAACTTATTTCCACTCTCTTTTTTAATGGTGTCATCCCAAAATAGGATCAGGAAGAACCCCTAGTTTCTTTTGAGCATAAATATGTAGGAAGCTAGAAATGGATGTCTGAGAGTCCGCTCTGACTGGAAATGGAACCTAGACAGGGTGGGTAGGAATATGGGTTTTGTACAAGTAGTTCCCTGCCCCCTTTTTTCTCCCAACTCTTCCTTTTTAATTTTGCTATGGCCACATCTGGCTTGATGCTAAAATCAATAAGTCAAAATGTGCTTTGAAAAAAAAAAAGTACAGAGAAAAGCAGTTGCAAACCGAGACATTTCCTGACTCATCAGAAATGTGTGTGTGTTCCAGCTGCCTTTTGCTCCCTGTCGGGATCTCTGTCATCATAGTCTTCATGTCCCCTGTTCAAAATGCCCCACCTATATCCCCATGATCTGGAAACTTCTGCATCCTAAGGAGGGTGGGAGGGGCAAGGAAAGCCCCAGAAACGCTCCTAGCCAATCAGGGCTCCTGATGACCACACAGGGCTTCTCATTTTATTTGGCATTTGAGGACATGTTAACCAGACTCTGTTTCGAGCCCACCAAGTTGCTTTCCCATCTTTTCCCTCCGCCCTAATAGAGCCTGGGAATGCTGCGTGATGCCACCCGTCTCCCTGGTCGTCCCTCCTTTCCTTCCCCCTGTCCTTCCTCTCATTTCCCCTGTTGCTTTCTTGGTTTTGCTGCTGCCCTCCCCGTCCCCTCCTTTCCTTCCCCCATTTTTACAATGCATGGACATCTTAGTTTTTGAGCATGTTTTGATCTGCAGGCTAAGGTGGTTTAAAATGAGGGGCTCGATGTATTTATCTTGGTTCCTTGGATGGAAGAGGAGCCCGTAGTCTATGCCAGTCTATCCCAGGGAGAAAAAGGAACTTGGCCAAACTGAGGGTGAGAGGGGGCTGCCCTTGACCCCCATTCCCACCCCAGAGTTCCTTCTGACCCAAAGTGGACAGACAGACCCATGGCCACCAGCCCCAATGGCTCTCAGCCTCTGGGAGGCAGGGAGGACTGAGCATGCTCCCTTCCACCCTCCTCTCCTTCCCTCCCCTCCTGCCATCTTGTGGACTCCGTGCCCTGTGCACTAACGGGCTGATCACACAGCTCTGGGGCTCAGACCAGAGGGGGAGTTCAATACACCCCCTTCCTTTCAAAGGCCAGTGACACCATCCAACAGTGCTTGCCTTCACGCGGGGCGGCATCTTGGTTGCTCTGCAGTGGCCCAGAGCTGACCGGTGCTTGCACACTTGTTTTTAGATGGAGCGTTAGCAGCCATGGTTCCGACTGCATATTTAAGGGTGCTTGGATGAGCACATTCCCGTATCTGCATTATTTTTATAGCATTAGTGCGTTGATCCTCAGGATCACCTTTCCCACCAAGTACGATCCCATCAGACTGGGATTAATGGTGGGAGAGGCTTTGAAGTCACATGCCCAATTTCTTGAGTTGAGTTTTCCCCGACCTCATCCTTTGATGATAAGCAAGAAAGGCTCTGAAATTCGCATTCCTATTTCTTACATAGATGGGTAGTGGAGAGGGGAGATTCTGGTTTTGGTGCAGAGCAGAATTAGTGTTTCTGGTTCAAACACTGACCACAATGACCCCAGCCCAGGAAGGTCCATGCTGTGATTCCCTGCACTTCTTTCTCTGTGACCGGCTTGTGCTGCGCCCTGCACTTCCTGGCCTCTGCGTATTGACAAGGGCAGGACACCCCTCCACCCAATCCTCACCATCTCTCCTTCCAGCCTTCTCACGATGGGGTGGGGGAGGGGAAGCCCAACTCTTAAAAACCAAAAACAAAATAAAATCAAGTTTTGAATATTAATTTAATCCACAACCTGCAGGCCATACAACCAGTTATTCTCGTTCCTTTGGATCATTTTCTGTTTTTCTTATTCTTCCCCCCTCCCCTACCTTTGTTTATCCTCTTCTACCTGTTTTTGGTGGTTTTTTGGTTTTTGTTTTGTTTTGTTTTATTACTTTTTTTTAAGTTTATTTTGCTTTATTTTTGTTCCCCCCCCTTCTCACCTGATTCTGACCTCTCTTGATTTGGTGTGGTTCTTAACAGACAAGCCCAAAAGCTCTCTGGGCTGCGCCTCACGGTGGTGGTGTGTTAAAACCTTTAAGCCTCTTGCTAGCGCTGCCTTCAGCTATGTGGGCTCAACAGTCAGCACTCGGAGAGTTTCATATTGATAAGAGGCGGCTGGGGAAGGAGCTCTGTCTTTCTCTTTTAGACACACACACACACACACACACACACGCACACACACACACATACACGCCATTGGGGTTGGGGGTGTGGTGGAGGGAAATGGGGAGGGAGGGCGAGAAATGTGATAGGAAAGTAGAGCAATTTCTACGCAAAAAAAGAGGAACAAGCTTTTCTGTTCATCTCAATTTGGATGAAACCAGTTTCTGGCAAATAGGTGCCACCTTCTCTAGGTGACCCCTTCGGTCTGCTCACGGGTATTTGGGCAGGGGTGGAGGTGGGCTGGGTGTTCTTTTAAATACTTTGTTCACCAGGGCAGACGTAGTTAGACATGGGCCTAGTTCAGGGAAGGTGCAGCCCGGAAGCCTCACTTTAATTGCTGCCTGGCCACCGGGAGCGCCATGCTGTGACTTCACCTAGGCCGGGGGCATTAGGTAACTCTGCCGTGGCATCGTTGCCCTTTATTCACGGATAACTCTCTTCCCCCTGTTTCTAGGAGAAAAAAAAAGTGCGTTCGCTACATACAAGGTGGAGGCAGCTGCCTCAGCCCACCCTCTTCAGATGGAAGCCTACTAGACTCACCGCCCCCCTCCCCGCACCTGCTAGGCTCCCCTCCCCCCGACGCCAAGTCGCAGACTGAGCAGACCCAGCCGCTCTCGCTGTCCCTGAAGCCAGATCCCCTGGCCCACCTGTCCATCATGCCTCCGCCACCTGCGCTCCTGCTGGCCGAGGCCGCCCACGGCAAGGCCTCCGCCCTCTGTCCCAATGGGGCCCTGGACCTGCCACCTGCCGCCCTGCAGCCGCCCATCGCCCCCACCGCCTCCCTCGCACAGCCGTCGACATCTTCCTTACATTCCCACAACTCGCTGGCCGGGACGCAGCCCCAGCCTCTGTCCCTCGTCACCAAGTCTTTAGAATAGCTCTAGCGTTGTCCCCTCGCCTGGTTCGAGTGTCTGTTCCCTGTCTTGGTTCGCCCTCTCCCCCCACTCCGCCCCCCCCCCACTTGGAGAGCTTTTGTTTTGTACTCTTTAATTTTGTGCCACGTGGCTACATGAGTTGATGTTTATCGAGTTCATTGGTCAATATTTGACCCATTCTTATTTCAATTTCTCCTTTTAAATATGTAGATGAGAGAAGAACCTCATGATTCTACCAAAATTTTTATCAACAGCTGTTTAAAGTCTTTGTAGCGTTTAAAAAATATATATATATACATAACTGTTATGTAGTTCGGATAGCTTAGTTTTAAAAGACTGATTAAAAAACAAAAAGAAAAAAAAAAGAGAGAGAAGCGATTTTGAAGCAGCCCTCCAGAAGGAGTTGGTTCTGTATTATTTGTATTAAATACGAGCTTGCGAACCAATCATTTTACACCTGGTTTTTAAACCATACGGGCACAAGGAATGCAGTGCCGTTACTTTTTTTTTTTCCTCTGTGTGAAACAACTTTTATTGTGATGTTACTTGTTATTGTTTAAATGTACAGAAACAAAGGGTTAAAATGTGTTAATATACCTTGTTCCATGGTGTTGTTCTTTTGGGGGGAGGGGGATGCTACTCAACAATTAATGGAATCACAACGCTGTTGGACCAGTAGTATTTATTGCTTTAGAGACTGCTTGTCGTACCTGTACGTTGTCCCTTTTTAAATATGTTTTCCTTTTTCTTGAAACTGTATAAAGTTTTTTTCCCCCTTAGCATAAGCATCTTATATATAACAACTCATTTGTACAAGGTTTTTAAGTTTATATATAAATGTGTATATATTTTTTTGTTCCCTTTTTGACTTTTTTTTTTTTTGGTGTATGAAACCCAGATGCCGCCAAAAGGACATTCATAGTCGCATTAAGGATCAGTAGCATTAACAAAAGTTGCTTTAAAAGCCATTATGTAAAACAAGACTTGAACATTAGTGAGGGAATTTTAGGAGCTGTCTGAGCAGCAGCGGGCACTGCCCTTGTTTCCCCTTTGAACTCCTAGTCAGGTGGCCCTGCGCCCTTAGGACATGGACTGACCACGTGCAAAACTTTATGTGCCAAAATTCTCAGTGACTTTAGCTTTCTCCCTCTTTTTGATGCTGTACTTTTTGTTCATCATGTTTTGCTGTGATGTTACATAGGTAGATTTGTATGTAGTTTTAATGTCACCTATAACAAAAATGTGTTTGGTAGCAGATTGTCCAGAAAGCATTTTAAATGAAGAGGTATAAACCCTTAAGGGCCAAAATTCTGTATATTAGATTACTCTTAAATGAAAAACCAGCTGCCGCTTTTATGTACACCTATGACATACAAGTAGGTAGCAGACTTTAAAAATAAAAAAAACCTAGGCATGTTGATGTTGCAAAATGCTGTATAAAGCTGAAACCTGTTCATTCAGTGCCATTGTAGTTGACATGAAGCGATTGTAAAACTGTCTCCGATTTTTCTCTGGTTTATTAAAATGCTAACTATAACATTTTTTGTGAATACTTTGAATGTTTCCTAACAGTTGTGACGTTACTGTTCCGTTTTATGCTCTTATTCCAAGTTCATTTTTAATGGTTTGGAAGCCATTTTTGTAATGAATAAATGTTCATGCTGTACAGTATCTGTAGCATGCCGTTCTGGATTAATAAAAGCAACTTAGTATGTGCAGGTAAAGGCTGGTCATTTGTCTCTGTGATTTGGATTTTTATCTCTTTGGACACTGGACCTTCCTGTACCAGGAGAAACATTTTCCCAAGGCGGGACCTGAGACCCTATGTTTAGTGTGTGGGTGGTGGGTGGTGACAGATGCCAAAAAGTGATCTTGAACTCTTTGAAGGGGCTGGCTCCCTTCCCCTACCCTGGATGCCCATTGCTGTACTTGGTTTGTATCACTTGTCATTTGCAGTGAAGATTTAACTATAGAAAAGGGATCCTCGGGGTGTCTTTCTCCATATTCGACTATGCCACTACCATTAATTCACTTCTAGTGCAAAGCACAGTTATAGAGCCAATGCCACTTGCTTGGCCATGACACAGTTACTCTGATACATCCAGTCGCCCCCTCCCAGCACTGAGCAGAAAGGAGGTCTTTCTGGTGAACAAGAGACTTAGTTCCCCAAGAGTGGACTTAAGAAACCAGGCGGTTCCCGTTTGGGTATCACGGTGTGGAAGCAGCCGTACTTCTTCCTGGGAGCTGCCTGCAGGGAGAGGAGCTGGGTGTCAGACTGCAACCCTTTCCCTAGCAGTGAGCAAGCCGTGTGGTAGAAAACTGGGTGGAGGTGATTCACGTCGCGGTGGGTATGGGGGGGCCCGCTGTCTCGGACCCACATGCTGTGGCTGTGCCCTGGCAGGGGTGCGTTTGTCCCCATCACTGAGTGCTGAAGTAAAGATCCTCCCCAGGTTTCCCTGGGATGTCGCTTCTTCTCCCGTTGATGAGGTGGACGGATGTATCCACTGTTCCGTGAATCTAGGACACCTGTACCTTCAAAGGACGGTGATTGTTCCTGGTACCGTTGTTGTTGCTTTAGGTTACCACAGCATCGCATCGAGGGCTCTAAAGCTCCTTGCAAGCTCTGCCTTGCCCGGGATGTTTTTGTTCTGTAGAATTTCGGTATTTTGTTTTTGCTTTGCTTTGTATTCCCAGCGAGGAGTGTTTTTGGTTGTCCTTCCCTGTTTTATTCTGCACACTGAGCCCAGAGTGACCTTTGAAAACACAAATAAGAATGCTGTGATATCGGTGGCGGTGCGCCAAGCCGTCTGTGTGAATTTCTCATTTAATCCTAACATGGCCACCTGAGGCAGATACTCTCCCCCTACTCTCTCCATCTTTTTTTGTTTATTTCCCCCTAAGAATGAATTTAGAAATTCTCAGTGTCTTGTGCAAGGCCACATGGTTTGTAGGTGGTGAGTTGAGAAATAAATGGAGACTTGACTCCAAGCCACCCTCTCGACCCTAAAGTAAAGCACCTCACAGAATAGAGGTGACCCTTCTGCTCCCTGACAGAAGTGGCGGGACTGTCCTTTCGAAAGCCTCCCTCTCTACTCCGTCCCCTCCTCTGCCTCACATACCTACCCACTCCCTCAAGTTCCCCTCTAGCCATCTTTGAGACCTAAGCCACCCCAAAGCATTTTCGCTCTCCTTGCCTAGAAAACCCCCTCTCATGCTCAGGTCTCAGTGTAGACACCTCTTCCTCACCTGTGAAGGAGCATGCCATCTCTTCTTGGGGTGCTCTTGCCTCCCTTGTCCCTCCCTCCCCTGTAGCTCACTATCCACCATTGTACCAACGGGCATCGCCTACCTCGGCCACTCAGGACCACAGTATTTCTCAACCTCAGCGCTACTGACTTTGGGGATGGGTAGTTGGTAGTTGTGACGGCCTGCCCTGTGCATTGTAGGATGTTTGTCACATCCCTGGCTTCTATCCACTGAGCGCCAGTGGCACCTCCCTCCACCCCACCCTGGCATGGCCACTAGAAATCCCTCCAGCCATGGTCGAATGTCCGGGTTGGGGAGGCAGAATTGCCCTAGTTGAAAATTCTAGAGAGCCCTCAGATGACAGGAGTGTGGCTTTCACACTCACTACTATGTACAAGGGTCCCGGTTCCCTGCCCGGCATGCAGGCCCACTGTATGTACTTGTCAACGGAAAGAAGGAAAGAGGTTGGCCAACTCAACACATGTTATCGTGTGAGAAGAAAAGATGGGAACTTTCCATATGCTTCCCAATTTTGTGTCCTCACAACTTCCAGGGTGTTGGCAACTTCCTTAGCCTTTCAGCCAAGCCGGGATGTAACTGTACCCTCGTTACAAAGGCCAGAAACGGGGTCCTTCTGTCCTCAGCCAGCCCAAGGGCAGACCTCTTCCTGAAGTTCACAATATGGGCCACCTGGCCATGTGTTTAACCGCCCTACAGCGTTTCCTCCATACTCTAAGACTCTTCCTTCCACCCAAACACGGAACTTCCTTTTCTGGGCTTGTCTTGTCCTCAGCAGTCTGGGTTCTGGTCTCCCGGATGCTGGGCCCAGTCCTGCCCTTAGCCACTTCTCCCTGTATTTGCTTGGTGTCTTCTTGGCTCAAGAGTTTCTCTTCAAACTGAGCATCTTCCAGTTTCATTTGTACGAGTGGATCTGTGGATTCGTGTTACTAAGAGACTCGAGACAACACCTAGGAGACTGTGACTCACTCACTGGGTGACGTTGTTCCTGGTCGATGGCCCTTGGCATTCCTTGGCTTGTTTCTACATCGCTGGCATCTCTCTCGCCATCTTTGCGTCACCTTCTCTTCTGTGTCCACCCTCTGCCTCTCTCTTATAAGGATGCCTATGATTATATTTCGTACCCACCTGAATAATCCTGGATATGCCTCTTTAGATCTTTAATCGCATCTTTTGCCATATAGAATAATACAAGTTTTAGGATTAGGATGTGGACATTTATTTCTGGGGCTGCCAGCCTGCTTTGCTGCTATAGGGACAACCGCAGAGTCTAGCACAGAAGCCTCCACTGTTGGTGGCGGCCCGTGCGGAGGTGATTATCATAGCTGGTGATTTCCATTGCAGATATTCCAAGGCTCACTTTTGAGTCTGGTGATATGGGGGCATGTAGAGTCATAAGGGGTTTTCTTCTGGATCCAGGACTTCAGGAAAGGAAGCAGCTGGAGGAAGAGGAGTAGATTGGAGAGTCCTGCCTCAGATTCTCGCTGTGTGTCCTGGGTAATTTCTTCTTCCATGTTTCTTTGGCTAACAAGTGGTGTTGGTAATATTCAATTTGACAGATAAGAATCTGTTGAAGAACTAAAGTACAGAATACCTGGAATGATAAGTCAAAGTTTTTCTTATGATCACAAAATCCAAAAGCCAGTAATCTATATGTCTTCTTTTTTGTTTGTTTGCTACTAGAGATTGAACCTAGGTGTGTTCTACCTGCGAGCCTTCACCCCCAACCCTATTTTATTTTTTATTTTGAAACAGGGTCTCACTAAGTTGTTGAGTGTCTCACTAAGTTGCCAAAGCTGGCCTCGAACCTGTGATCCTTCTGTCTTAGTCTCCCAAGTACTGGGATTATGGGCATACACCACCATGCCCAGCTGTATGTCTCCCTTACTTCTCCTTGGGATTCTGCAATTCTAGCTCTTCACACCTGCGTTAGAGAACCACAGAATCTAGATGTGAAAGATTCATGCACATGGCCCACGATCTGGTGATTCCTCCACAGCCATTCATTTTACCTGAAACTTAATGGTCCTCTAAAAAATGACTTCTGCTGTTTGGGAGCCGTAGCCCTGGCTGGGGTGGGTTTTTTTTTTTTTTTGTAGTATTGAAATGGTTCTTAATTAAAGTCCTTTGGAATGAAACTAAGGTGTAGCCTCAAAAGTCTCTAGTGAGTGGTGCCCGAGGCAAGTGCCACAGACCAGAGCTGGGATCGCTAATGAACAGGGAGGGCCATGGATTTGATTTCCTAAAGGAGTCCGGTCTGAGGTTGGCCTCTGTCTCCCACTTCAGTCTGGCTCACCTTCCCCAGGCCCGGGGTGGTGGCAGAGGCCTGCCGCGGGTTCTGGCACGCTGTGCATGGTCTGACAGACAGCACTGGCAACTTCTGGCTCTGGAGCTGTGGTTTTTTAAAGCCAGCATCTTGTGAGTATGCTCGGTGGGACCTGAGAGTAAGCACGTGCGTTCACTCAACAACTGTGCCAGTGCGGTTCCAGGCACGGGCACGTGGGTGTGAACGAAGCCAGCTTGGTCCCCATTTTTCCCTCTGAGCTCAGTCCTGCACCATCTTGCAGAATGCAGTTTTTAAAGGAGTTTTATGCAAGGATAATAAAAGAGGAGGTGCTAAAAAAAAAAAACCTACCTGAATTTCTGAATTTCTCATTTAATCCTACTGGGGCTAGAAATTGCCTTTATGTACATTTTACAGAGGGAGGAAGTGACGCTCCGAGCAATTGAGTGGCTTTTCCAAAAGCAGGTATGTCGGCAACAGTGAGCCTAAGGCTTGAACCCGGCAGCCTGACCCAGGAGCCTGCATAGCTAATGACCATGCTGTATTGCTTAGGATGAACACGCAGAACAGGTGAGTAGCCGGGGAGAAGCAGGAGCGGGGCTAAGGCTCCCAAGGGTGCGGCCTTTGCCATGAGACCACCCGGTGTGGTTATGCAGGTTGTTTTATTTTTTTCTCATTCTGACTTCTGGGTATGTAATAATAAGATATTTGTGAATTACATAGATTAAGCCACTTTGGACTCAACACTAGAAGTTAGAGAATCCTAGAATTGAAAAAATTAGAAGTATATAAATATTATATTTTTAATTTTTTAATTTTTTGGTACTGGAGATTAAACTCAGGGGCATTGTACCTCCAAGTCTGCCCTTTTTATTTTTTATTTTGAAACAGGGTCTCACTATGTTGCTGAGGCTGGCCTCGAACCTGCAATCCTCCTGTCTCAGCCTCCCAAATACTGGGATTACAGGTGTGCACCACCATGCCCAGCCAGAAATATCACTCTTTACATGCATATTAGTTCTCTTAATCCTTTTAACAGTTTTATGTTATAGTATCATTTCCAGTTTTCAGAGGAGAAAACTGAGTCTTAAATGAATTATTTACTATTTATTGAGCACTAATTATATGCCAAGTGTATTTGTCAGCTAGTTCTGCAGTAATACACAAGAACAAACATTTCTTTTTCTTGCTATTAGATCTGTGGATTCGCTGTGACTCTAATGGGATTGGCTAGGCTTGGCTCCAGACTAACTTGGTTTAGATTTGTTCAATTTGTTTCTTTACATGAGAATCATGGCTAACTTGGGCTATTTCCTAAGGTTATGGCAGAAATATATGAGTTCTGTGAAAGATTCAGTGTGAAATTGGCCCACTGTCAATTCCAACCACTTTCCATTGGCCAGAACACATGGTTCAGTTACATACCAATAGGTAAGAAAGTATACTCTGCCCGTAGCTGAAGGAATAATAAAGTCAAGTTGCAAAGGGCATGGTTCTATAATTCTGTGATAGAATCAGGAGGCATAATTTGGCACAAAAAAATGCAATCTACCAAGCATTTCACCAATCACCTTTCACATCTTATTTAATCCTTACAAAAAAATTCTGCAAGGTAGGTATAATTATTGTCCCTATTTATACACGAGTAAACTGAGGTCTAGAGATTTCAAGTCTTTTGTGCTGGCAAGAACCTCCAGCTGTGTGTTGAATAGTACTGGAGGCACTGGCTCCCTTATCTTTTTTCTGAACTCAAGGAAAAGCAATCACCATTTCACCATAGGCACAGTGTTAGCTGTATATTTTTTGTAGATACGTGTTATCAAATTAGGAAAACTCCTTTGTAGTAGTAGTTTGCTACAACTATTTATCACAAACTCACTTAAAGAGTGAAAAGGCAAGCCACAGCCTAGAAGATAACTTTGTGAAACATTTACCCGACGAAGGATTAATATCCAGAAGTAAAAAGAATTCCTAAAAATCAAAAGAAAAGGTAGCTTACTCAGCTAAAAGTGGGCAACAAAACAAAATAAAAAAATGAGTCTAGGTATTCCACAAAAAGGGATAGCCAAATGGTGTATGTTTAATGTGATTATATGGTCATAGTAGCTCCAAACTGGGCCAAGCTAACCATCCATCAGTGAACAACAGAGTGGACAGATAAATTGTGGTTGTCCTACAACAGATGAGCAGCGCTCACTCAAGGCCTACAGATTCATCTGGATTTTTCTCATTGGTTATATTTGCTCCATCCCACCAAAAATGCTAGAGGTGACATAGGTTGTGTGTGTTGTTCACAGCAAGCGATAAAACACTACAGCCAGAAGCAGGGCATGGTGGCGCACGCTCGTAATCCCAGTACTTTGGGAGGCGGAGACCGGAAGATCCGGGTTCGCGGCCAGCTTCAGCTCGCACTCTCTCTCTCTCTCTCTCTCTCTCTCTCTCTCTCTCCCTGTCTCTCTCTCTCTCTCTCTCTCTACCTAGTGAGGCCCTCCGCAACTTCGTGAGACCCGGTTTCAAAATAAAGTATAAAAAATAGGGCCGGGGGCGTAGCACGGAGGTAGAACGCCCCTGCGTTCAATCCCTGGTACCGCAAAAACAAAAACAAACAAACAAAAAACACTACAGCCAGGAATGCCACGTGGGCCCGAGGTTGGCGTCACCACACCTAAGTCACTATATGAGCCTTTCGAAAATATTGTTAACGCCCGTGTTCACTTGATTTATAGGATTATGAAGAATCCAGGTTAAGCAACACTAACTTCCTCTGGATACAAAAGGTAGTGGTGGTTGCTACTTACAACAAAACCAGCTATGTACTGCCCACCCCCTCACCCACATTCCTGTTGGCTTTATGAGACCAAATATGGCAGGAAATTCACAGCAAAAAATGTGGATGGAGTGGGGCTTCTGGAAGGGCCTCTAAGAATAAATAACAAATGGATTCAATTCCTATTTATAACTTTCAGATAATTCTGCTAGAAATTGTCCTGGTGTCTGAATTTGCTTTGTGGGGTGCCAGGTTGAGGGGGAGAGCACGAATGGGAAGTCCTGGGCATGTTGGTGGAATTACTGCAGCCCTTTGGAGTGAGGGTATGGAGGGAACTCACACAGTCCCTGGGGCTCCTTGCTTAATCTCCCCAACCCAGGGGTCTCAGGACTCCTAAAGGGGGGGGGGGAATGATGGTAGCAGCTTGTAGATTCTCTCCTTTTGGGGAGGAATTTCAGGAGGGCTTTGTCCAGAAGAGCAGCCACTAGTCTCTAAGAGCCGGCAAGATGGACCGCAGGAAACTGAGCCCACAGAAGGGGATCCAGGACTCTTGCCTGAAGCCACCCCGGGGTGCTGGCAAGGTCTAGGTTAGATGCCATGGATTCCTTGCAATCTAAAGCAAGCATCTTTCTAGTGACTGCCTGCCATCTTGGGTTCTCTACTGCTTGCTTTGAGAGGGGGATTTTAGTCCTGCTGCCAGCTCCAAGACTTGTTCCTCATCTTGCATGAGTGTCCAGGTTTGGAGACCCCAGTACGATGGAGAAATGGAGGTGGCAGCCCAGCAGCCACCTGTCAGCAATGCCTCCGGTCCCCAGGATCTGGAACAGCTGCGTTGTTTTATTTGTTCTTCACTCAGGTACTATGATGTAAATCTTATTTCTGTGGTCATAGGGAAGAGCTCAGTGATGCTTTCAGGATCACTCAACAAAGTGGCAGATTGGGGATTAAAATGAGGCCTAGGAGTCTACAGCCAATTTTCTTCATTTACTCTAAGAATCTTTTTTTTTTTTTTTTGCGGTACTGGGGATTGAACCCAGGGGCGTTCTACCTCCGCGCTACACCCCCAGCCCTATTTTTCATACTTTATTTTGAAACTGGGTCTCACGAAGTTGCGGAGGGCCTCACTAAGTAGGGGGAGAGATAGAGAGAGAGACAGGAAGAGAGAAAGAAAGAGAGAGAGCTGAGGCTGGCCGCGAACCCAGATCCTCCGGTCTCCGCCTCCCAAAGTACTGGGATTACAAGCATGCGCTACCACGCCCGGCTCCTAAGAATCTCAAGAAGAAACTGAGTCCGAAATTTCTCGGAGGCTTGGAAAACGCTGTCAGGGCTAGGCTAGACTGGGATCTTTGTCTGCTTGGGAGAAACAGTGCTGTCCCATCAGGATCCTATGTCCTGTGGCCTCCACACCCAGGGGTCGGGTGGCATGTGGTGGAAATATACCGGTGGTCAGGTTTAGAGGGCCTGATGCGTCTACCTGTGATTCCAGGTGCCTCGGCCTCACCTGCAGCCCAGCCGAGGTGGGCTATGAGGTAGGCTCGCAGCCTCGTCTAGCCCTGGCTGCAACCCCCACGGCCAACCTTTGAGGCCAGGCGGGTAGGGGATGCGTGTTTGTAGTTACCAGGGTCTGGCGTTTGGGGGCTTCTGCTTGCAGCTCCTGGAGATGATTCTGGTAAGCCTCAGTGCCTCAGGCTGGTGTTGGGCATCTGGGCGGAGGGCTGGGCTTTGGAACACCAGCTGGGCCCTCTTCAGGGCTGTCTCTGTTTTCCTCAAGAAGGGGGCTCTGCCCATCACCACCGCATCCTCCCGCCCAGCCCCCCACTTACATAATGGCACATTATACAACATAGCAGAGCAGGTGGTATTTTTAAAGACAGCAAGTGAGCATTTTTTTGGCCTAAATTTGGGAATGAAACAGATGGATTTTTAAGACTCTGGGCTTTTCCTATGAATAGTAACCGTTGTTCTCTCTGCTTTTAAACACCAGTTTCTAGACCACCTCCAGCAACCAATCAGCACTCTGTTATTTAATTATAACAAAATTCTTAGCTCTGTCTGCTGCCGCTCGGACAAGCGGGGGGCACTGGATCAATTTCTGGAGCCAGGCAGACTTGCCAACAACAATTTTCCTTTCCCCAGAGGGCCTCGGAGGCCTGGAGCGGGTTCCAAGTTCCTCCTTTCCCGCCTGCTCCGTGTGGGCTCCCTGACAGCGGCTTGAAAGGGTTATACAGAGGCAGATAAATGCCCCACTTGTGCAGCCTTCTCTGACAGCCCGGCCCCCACGCCAGTGAGCTCATGCCTGCCTCATTACAGCCGGTGCC
Source organism: Glis glis (assembly GCA_004027185.1). Lineage (NCBI taxonomy): Eukaryota > Metazoa > Chordata > Mammalia > Rodentia > Gliridae > Glis > Glis glis. The sequence goes on from PVJS01017768.1 coordinate 32,711, forward strand.
AGATTTTTTCCATTAACAGGTAATTGAGTAGAAACTAAAATAAGCGAAGTTTGTTTCATCCCTTGGATTTTCTTGCTGGCGTTTGAAAGAAAAACACTTCACCATCGTTAGCGGAGGTGTGTCCTTGAAAACGTATTTATGTTTTCCAAGTGATTTGTCGCTTGGTAGGTGTAACTTGCCCGTTCCCTGGGCCTCTCCCTTCTTGTTTTTATTCTTTAAGGACCACGGTGTTCAGAGAATAGGATCTGATTTCCTGGGTCCCTTGCTGTCTGTCCTGCACCCTGTTTTGAGAGTGGGTGGGTTAAGTCTGTTCATAGTAGATAACTGGTTTTTCTCCCTCCTCTGTGTCTCTGGAGCGCTGTCTCTCTCTCTCTCTCTCACACACACACACACACACACACCTGGAAAACCACCAGGAGCAGCCTGTTATCCCATTCTCAGTGTGCTACCCACAATGCCCTGCTCTCAGGCCCTCCGGAGGCTGGTCTGTCCCCACCCTTCTCTGTGCATTTCTCCCTTTGCTTCTGCTCCAGGTAGATGCAGAGGGGCAGGTGGTCTTTGCCTCTCGTGATGTCTTTGCAGCTTTCTTTGCCTGTGTTCCAGTCCCAGGTTCTTGTTTTCAACTTATTCCAGGAACCAACGTCTCTCCCTGGGCTCCTGTCTAAGCTGGTCTGATCGCGGTTTCATGAAGATTCCCCAGCACCGCGCAGCTTCAAGTCCCCCATTAAGACCGCAGCTTCAGATGGGGTGCACATCTGAGAGAACGAGAGAGCAAGAGATATGGGGCAGGTCTAGCAATGTGTTTTCATACTTGGGGGTTTCTGCTTCGCCTGGAGCACCAGAGGACCACGACCTTGTTTCCCTCATGAACCCTCTGAGATGCTGGTAAGTGCTAATGACCATCACCCCAAAGAAAACGTGTATGTTTGCATACGAACAGCATGCTGCGTGTGTTTTGGTAGTTTCATGAGCCCCTTGGCTGTCAGGATAAGAACCATTACACATGCACAGTAAATGAACCAATGTACGTCAAGCAAAATTTCCCCTAGAGCCACTGACATAGATATCTTTTGAGGTAAAGAAGCCTCCAGAAATTTGTGACTTTTTTTTTTGTGGTACTGGGGATTGAACTCAGGGACAGTCTACCTCCGAGCTACACCCCCCAGCCCTATTTTATTCTTTATTTTGAAACAGGGTCTCACTAAGTTGCGGAGGGCCTCACTAAGTAGCTGAGGCTGGCCGCGAACCTGCGATCTTCCTATCTCAGCCTCCCAAGTACTGGGATTACAAGCGTGCGCCACCACGCCCAGCTGAAATTTGTGACTTTCTGATGAACAAACTTAGTCCATATGGCCACACTCATTTGGTATTCAACCGCTATTAACAATTGTAACTGATATTGGTATGTCCCTCTTTTCGGCAGAGCAGGGTGTCCTTATAACGGGTGGTCCCTGCCCATCCAGTGCTAACATGATGGGGGGTGACAGTGAGGGGGGAGACAGACAAAAATCAGGCCAGCCTAAGGGCCACTTGAGGCTTCAGTGAGGCCACAGGGAGATAAGCATGCCGGTGACAACTCCAGGGGGCAAGGATAGCCTCTCAAGGAGACGCATCTTACTGGAGGCCTGAGGAGGAAAAGGAGTTCCATACCTGCTCACACTTAGTGTCCCAAGGCCATTTCCCCAGCCCTTCGCATCGCAGTGCTGAGCGCTGTAAGCACATCTGCTAAGACTCGGGTGTGACTGTCTGCCACAGGTCCATGTGCTGGAGGCTTGGTCCCCAGTGTATGAATCTTTAAGAGGTGGGGCCTAATGGGAGATGATTAGATCATAGCCCCCACACACACACACACACAAGGATTAATGCCCATTTTACAGAAGTGGGTTAGGTCTCACGTGACCAGATTAGTTTACTGAAAGTGGGTTGTTTTAAAGTGAGGCCACCCCATGTGGCCAGTTTCTGGTCTGCTTCTCTCTCATGTTGTGATGCAGGCCTGCATCACAGGACACCGTCATGCTGTTTGTACTTTCCAGCCACCTGAATCATGAGCCGAAATAAACTTCTTCGTACATTACCCAGCCTCAGGAATTCTGTTAGGGTGACACAGTATGGACACACCTCACTGGATCTACGTACAGCTTTCCAAAGCTCTGGTCAAGACCCCATTTTATAGATGTGGACAGTGAGGCCTGCAGCAACTTGCCTAGGGCATTAGAATAGGGGAAACAGAACTGGAGCTGGGTCTCTCAGATTCCCAAGCCTATGTTCTTCCTTTTTGAAAACAAATAGCTTCTCTCGTTCTTTTGGTTAGGTTGGCTAGTGGTTTGTCTATCTTGTTTATTTTTTCAAGGAACCAGCTTTTGGTTTTGTTGATTTTTTGTATTTTGTTGTTGTTGTTCTCTACTTCATTGATTTCTGTTCTGATTTTAATAATTTCCTGTCTTCTACTAGCTTTGGGGTTAGACTGTTCCTGTTTTTCAAGGGCTTTGAGGTGTGTCATTAGGTTATGTATTTGGTGATTTTCTGTTCTTCTTATGTGGGCACTCAGTGGCCAAAGTAGTTCTCAGCAACAAGAACCATGCAGGAGGCATCACAATACCTGACTTCAAACTATACTACAAAGCCATAGTAATAAAAACAGCATGGTATTGGCACAAAAGCAGACACATAGACCTATGGAGCAGAATGGAAGACTCCGAAACAAACCCACACACCTACAGCCAGTTGATTTTTGACAAAGGGGCTAAAAACACCCAATGGAAAAAGGATAGCCTCTTCAACAAATGGTGCTGGCAAAACTGGCTAACCAATGGAGAAAAACAGAAATAAACCCCACTTTCTCACCCTGCACTAGAGTCAACTCAAGATGGATCAAAGACCTAGAAATCAGACCAGAGACCTTGCAGCTACTCAAAGAGGGCATAGGCCCAACACTTCAACACATAGGCACAGGTAAAGACTTCCTCAACAAGACCCCAAAGGCACAGGAAACTAAAATGAGGATTAATACGTGGGATTGC
>PVJS01017769.1:0-35730 GCA_004027185.1 Glis glis
CAGGGAGATGCAAATCAAAACTACTCTAAGATTTCATCTGACCCCAATTCGAATGGCAATCATTAAGAAGTCAAACAACAACAAATGTTGGCGAGGATGTGGGGAAATCGGGACTCTTCTACACTGCTGGGATTGCAAACTAGTTCAACCACTATGGAGATCAGTGTGGAGATTCCTCAGAAAACTGGGAATGGACCCACCATATGATCCAGCTATACCACTACTGGGTATCATACCAAAGGGACGGAAACCTGAAAACTACAGTTATATATGCATACCCATGTTCATAGCAGCACAATTCACAGTGGCCAAATTATGGAACTCTTTTTAAAACTCACACACAATCACGCACTTTCAGCATCTCCCTGCTAAAGTCCTTTGATGGGTCTCTACTTTCATGAAATGAGACTGAAACCCTTGCCATAGCTTGCAAGAACTTCAGAATTCTTCCCCATCTCCCATTTCTATACTTCAAACTCACCAGCCACCTCTCTCACCCTCTGCCATGCACCTTCCCCTCGGCCAGGAGACCACACTCCGTCCCTGAAATGTCCCTCAATCTCTCTGTTTTGCTTGATGCTCTCTGCTACTCCTGAGGCCTTCCTCCATTTCTTTGATCTTGGAGCTTCTTCTCATCTTTCGAGATATGGCTTCTCTGTGAATTCATGCTCCTCTAGAATTTTCCACAAATGTGATTAAGCTTCTGTAAAGCTGCTTTGTCACTAATTGGCTAGTTTTTTGGACTGGAGACTGTGAATTCCTTGAGGGCAAGGGCTGAGTCTAATCCATCTCCACCTTCCCCGTACCTCCCACAGCTCCTGGCACACAGTAGCGGCTTAATGGATGTTTATAGTCAACACGATTAAGTCAATGAGGTCTATTACAAATCAGGCCTGCTTCCTGATGGGTGCAGCCGCATTAGGTCTTACCTGAACCTGGGGGTGGGAGCCGGGGTACCTAAACCTGTGATGAAAGATTATCACAGAATGTAATCTGGGCTTAGATCCTCTACCCTCTTCCCAGGTCCCTCCACAGTAACTGCGTGCCTTCCACTGGCTGCTACAAATAGGCAAACAAAGGAAGTGCTTTTCTCCAATCTCTCATGACACACTTAAAAATGAAAAGACCCAGTTCCCCTAATATCTTTAATTCCTACATAAAGTAGCCTGAGGAAATGGATATCTGATTCTGAGTGTTCTCATATCAAGAGAAAAATGCTCAAAACATGCGCATGTCAGAAGGAGCTAAAGCAAAGCGTGTGGGGTCCTTTGATCTGTGGAAAGGAAATACAAACAGGAATCAGTCCCATTAACTTCACATCAAAGTGAATTGGGGTTCCTCCTTTTCAGCAGCAATTAACATGGCCATTTCATAATTTGTTGTTTAGGTGGAGAGAATCCAGCTGTCTATTTTTTAAAAAGCAGAAGTTTAATCCTACAGAGTTCTGACAGGAATGCTAAACTCCTCTCCCTTCTTCCTTGCCACAGTTGGAATCCCCCCTCTGGCATGCAGAGCTGGCATTCTGATGGAGTGAGTCTGCACAGAGGTGAGTGTGGCACTGGAGGGGGCCCATGTGCTGGGCAGGGGTGAATCTAAGTGTGTGGGAGCAGCCTCTGCATCAGCTGGCAGCCAGGCAGCCATCAGATTGCACAGCTCCAGGTAGAGATCTTCCTCCTAATGACAAAGTTGCCCTGGATCGGAGGAAACACACCAAGTGCTGTGTGAGTGTCTGTTTCTATCACTCTGAACCCCACTATGATGTATAATTACAATGCACCAATAAAAGTATATTTTTAAAAAAGAACAAACTGGGAACAGGAAGAAGAGACCTACCCAGGTTCAGTGTCCCTGCCTAGCACGTCCACTCCCCCCACCCCATTTCTTTCCTGGCAAGCCGCACCCAGTGTAGGGCAGGCTGGGCAAACAGAAGTGCGGCCCTGGCCCCCTTTAAATGCCCCTGGGACTGCGAAAACAGAAGTCACCACCACGTCAGTTCTCAGGTAAGCCCCGGGGAGCTCCTTCAGGAGGTCCTGTTGGCTCTGGGCTGTGCAAATCTCCCTTCTCCCCTGAGCTGGGGGTGCCTGGCCCCCAGGCTTCCACCTTCTCACCTTCAAACAAGTTTATGTACATTGGCCCCTGGGGTCTGGGGCAGGACTCAGCCAGGGTTAAACTGTGGGGCCATGGAAGCCCTTTGCGCCCTCTGAGGATCCCAGCCTCTCATTAAGACCAGACACAGGGCCCCAAGGGTGCAACACTTGCAGGTGATTGTTATATGGGGAGTAGGATCCCAGCCATGAGGCCCCTCCTACATCTGCTCCCCTCTTAGAGACTCTGCTTCTTGGCCTTGCCATCCTCAAGTGGCCCTCAGGGAACAGGGTCCCCTCTGCATCTGCACCCAGTCCTCTCCCTTGTTTTCCTCCAGCCCAGACACCTGAGGCTCTTAAGAGCTCTTCAAACACCAAGTGGGAATAAAGGGAGAACAAACCCCAAGAAGCAGTAGCCACAGCCCCTCACCCTGCACTCTGCTCTGGTTCCTCGCCTTCCTATTGTTTTGTTACATCACCTGCACTGCAACCACGCACAGTCAGAGTCATCCCCTTTACACACGCTAAGACCAAGGAAGGAGTAAGTGCATCTCTGGTTTTGACTGGCCACCAACCCCTACTTTCTTCTGAGAATGATATCTACCCTCTTTGGGACAGCCCTCTGCCTCTCCCCTCCAGCAGGCAGCGAGAGGTGGTGTGGAGTAGTGGTTAAAAGTGCACACACACACACACACACACACACACACACCTGTAATCTCAGTACTAGGGAGTCCGAGACAGGAGGATCATAGGCTCAAGGACAGTCTCGGCAACTTAGGGAGATTCTCAGCAATCTTGTGAAACCCTTTTTCAAAATAAAAACAGGGCTGGGGATATAGCTCAGAGGTAGAATGCCTCTGGGTTCAATCCCCAGTACAAAAAAAAAAAAAAAAAAAAAAACCTAACACTGGATCAAAATTGCTTGGATTAATCCCAGCTGAATAATTTACTAGCTGTGTGACACTGAGTGAGTCCCTTAATCTCTCTGTGCCTCAGTCTTTTCATCCCTAGAATGTGAATGTGGGTGAGTGTAACAGTGCCTACCTTGTGGGGTGGGGTAGCTCCTAGTGTGACGGGGATCAATGTGCTAGTCTGAATATGTGCTTGCAGCAATTGGTTAGTGTTACTGGGGGGGGGGGGGGGCAGAGTCTATCCTAGCACCCGCTCCTTGCTACAACTGGTTACTCCATGGGGTCGGCCCTTGGGGTCCTCTCGGTGGACCTGGGCTGGAGAACCTACCCCCCTGTGGCAGAGTTCTGAGAAGTCAGCACAGTAGCCATCTGTGTGACCTGGACAAGTCATGGCCTCTCTTCCCTGGACTTCCTCACCTCAAACATAGAGATAATAGCTAGGCGTGGTGGTGCACGCCTCTAATCCCAGTACCTGGGAGGCTGAGACAGGAGGATCACAGGTTTGAGGCAAGCCTCAGCAAATTAGTGAAGCCCTCCGCTGCTTAGTGAGATTCTGTTTCAAAATAAAAAATAAAAATAGTGCTGGGGTGTAGCTCAGAGGTAGAATGCCCCTGGGTTCAATCCCCAGTAACACACACACACACACACACACACACACACACACACACAGAGAGAGAGAGAGAGATAATAACAGGGGTAAGTATCCCTGCCTACCTCAACGGATTGGAAGGATCTGTTTGCAAAAGTACATGAAGGTGTGAGCAAGACACCATCATCCTCGTCATTGTTGTCCTCCTTGTTTCCTCTCGGCTCTGGTGCAGTGCATCTAAGTAACTGGGTTGGTTCTAAAGCAGAATTTCACAGGCTAGGCCCTGTCAACATGCTGAGCCTGCACTGCTACAGAGCTAATCTTGTGAGTGGTAGGGTATTGGGCAGCGTCTGGCCTTCATCCACTAGATGTCTGTAGCACCCCCTCTTGGTCTTCGCACCCCCAAATGTCTTCACACATTATTAAATGTCTCAAAGGGGTAAAATCAATTAGAAGCACTAGTCTAAAGGACAAGCCCTGGCCCAGATGTGAGATGGAAAGGAGAAACGGTGATGCTCTTTGGGCAAAATGTCAACCTATCTCCTCTGAACAGCTGAGCAGGAATCGGAAAATGCAGTGCCTGCATCCATTGCTTCTGTTGTATCCTGGTCCTTTTCTCAAACACCCTGGCTCTATCTTAGACAGCATGGGTCCAGTAACCTTTGACCCCAGTTGTCTCTACCAGATGGTCTGCCATGTTTTACAACAGCATCTCTGTCTTCTGCAGAGAAATTGCACCATGCTCTTTAACCTCTGGTGATCTGCCCCAGAAACCTAGAGCCAGGAATCAAAGTATGTTGTAGAGGGATTCCTAGCTCTGAGCAATGTCACGGGCATCTCTACTATCTATTAAGCTGGGAAGGACTTAACCCAAAGGGTTACCAGGGGAACCCACTTCCACCTTGATAAGCATACCAGGAAGGTCACCTCCCTCCCCACAAGACAACTGGGGGAAACTCAGACCTTGGACTCCTCTCTGACTTTGTGTCCTGCTTGCTTCTCTCCTAAAAGATGGGTGCCCTCTAGGGGATCCCAGCCATCTCTTGGATTCTGGGAATCTTAAATGCCATATTGTAGCTTATCCAGATGCCTGAATGTTACGCTACAGAATCGCCTTCCCCTTGTGACCATCCTGGCCCAGGCTAGAGATACTAGGGGCCTCTTGTTCCATCCCCAGGGATTTCTTCCCAATCTCTCTCTTAACCCTGGCTCCTAGGGCCCCACCAAGTTGGGACCTGTACCTTGCCCATCTCCTTGCCAAAGAAGAGACACAGGATATCTAGAGTACTTTGACAAGAATCAAGAATTTCAAATATTCAAGTGCTGACACCCACAACTCCATCGCTCAACACATCAGCTACCTTCATCTTTCTGTATTCCCATCTAATTCTTGTCTATATGCAAACATAGCTTGCATGCTTATTAAGGTATAAATATAATTGTGTACTGCTTTTGCACAATTAATATTATAAGTATTTTCTATTTTGCTTTTAAAAGTACTATTTTAATGACCACCTAGTTTTCCATGGAGTAGTTATAAAATTATTTACAAAGCCATTCTTTTAAGATTTGGTCTTTTCCTTTTTGTTTTTCTTATTAAAGTTTATTCTGAAATCAGAATTCAACATCTTCCAGAATTCTGAATTTTTTTCTACTAAATTATTTCCTTGAGATAAGTTCCCAGAAGTAGGATTAGAGTTCAAGGATATATGCATGTTTATGACTTTGATACAGATTGTCAATTGATTGCCCAAAGGGTGACCCCAACTGACCCTGCCATGAGTTATGTTGGTGCAATTATTTTGTCACCATCATGCCATAGTTTCACTTTTTAAATAGTACCATATTTGAGCACGAGAAGGAGGGAAGGGGGAAGGAATGGGGGTGGGAATTGGGGGAGGGCTAACTGACCGATGTGTGCATGTATACTTCTGCCACCCTGAAACCCATCAAGATGTATGATTACAATGCACCAATTTAAAAAGTACCATATTATTTGCCATAGTTTTCACTAGCATCTCTTTGGTGATCATTGAGGACAAGTATTTCACTCTATGTGAATTTTTATTTTCACTGAAGAGTTCATGGAAAGAACAAAGGAAGGGATATGTACCCTAAGTCCCACTAGAAGCCACTCAGAATCCCATATTAAGTCTATATGTCCTGGTAGCCCCTCGCCTTGGCCTGACCTCCGTTTATATTTTGTGACTGTTGCATTGATCTCTTTCTCACCTCATCCTCCCACGCAACAACCAAGTTGCTACCATCTCCCTCTTGTCCACAGAACCTCAAATTCCTTATCTTGTATTATGCAGAATAACCCAAGGTGTATACACCTAAACCCATAAAGTCTCAAAACCTTGAAGGCCCTAAAGATAAAAGTCACAGCAAACATAGAAGGCAGCGAGCAACCGTGTGTGTTTTGAGACTTAAACTTATCCACGCTGGGCCACACCGTTAGCAGCTCGACATTGCCAGTTGTACTTCTATACAAATCAGGCTGTCCAAAGAATACTGGTGAAGAAAATTCCTCCACCTCATCATAAACACCTGTCACTGAAGGTACCCACGTGTCTTACCTCCAGGCAGCAGAAGAACCACATGGAGGATCTGAGCCATGCTTCTGAGAGATTTGAAAAAATTTTACATATACCAACAACAATAACAATAACAGCTCACATTACTAAAGTTCATATTCTAGGCCAGGCACCACCCTAAGGATTTCATGTAGATTAACTCATTTAATTCTCTCAAGAACTGTAGGGGCTAGGTATAATTATCCCCATTTTGCAGGTGAGAAAATTGAGGCATAGAGAGCCCTGGGAGCTGGAGTCCATCTGTAGAACTCTGCTACGTGCCCTGTGAAGCACTGATGACTGCAGCTGGCAGGGAGGAGCCCGGGGCCTAGGCAGCACCTCAAGTTCCTCCCTCCACCCCTTACCCAGGGCTCAGCGGCTGGCCTTTCATGCGGGGTCATTCAGAAGGAAGCTGTGCTCATAACCACAGTGGGCTCAGGCCTCGCCCTCCTCAGATGCAGGTTTTCAGAAGCACACGAACATCCTTCTCTTTGTTGGCTGATGTTAAGATCAGAATGAATGTGGTGAGATAATGGATCTGAGTTAATACTGCACAGAAGTCACGTTCCACTGCTTCCAATGCTCCCTTAAAAATCAATGCCATTGGCATTAATAGAATGTTCCTATTAAAAATATATGAGACATGCTGAGTGGCGTGTGAATGGAAAATAAACATGAAATGAGGTCCGTGCTGGCGCCGAGTCTGCCCTTTAATGGCCTCTGTACTTCTCCGGCCTATCAGGCCATCACTCAGATTATTGCTACTTAACGACTGGTTACCAGTGCAGAGCTATCAGCATCCAAGTGGCAGCCACAGACCAGAACAGACACTAGTCTTGGAGGGATGCCAACTGGGCCAGGGCCCTTAACATCTGGGAACCTCATGCTCTCCTCTATGAAATGTAGGTGCCTAAAAGTCCTCTAACTGGAAACATTAGGTCCACACAAAACCTGCGGAGAGATCTAGACCAGATTTGTTCATAATTGCTCGAATGTGGAAGCAACCAAGACGTCCTTCAGTAGGTGAGTGGATAAATAAATTGTGGTACATCCAGACAATGGAAGACTACACAGCCCTGAAAGAAATGAGCTACTGAGCCATGAAAAGACACAAAGGACCCTTAGACTCATGTTTCTAAGTAGAAGGAGCCAGTCTGGAAGGGCTACATATTATGGAGGGAGGTGACACTGCTTCCAGAGCAGAACAGACTGAACTCCTAGACCTCTCTCTATTCTCCCCCTTTCTTCTGTCTACACACTGAGTATCCTTCATATTCAACGACAACTCCCGTGCTCATCCTAAATTGTTTAATAAATGGATGAACAGGACTGTGACTACCTTTGGGGAAGTTAATGACTGGAGGTGATATGGGTGGGAGGTACGTTCAGGTAGCTGGCAACGTTCCTTCTCATCTGAGTACTGATTACACAGCTGCGTTCACACTGGGAAACTCATAAAGCTTTACCCTTATGATTTCAGCAACTTCCTCAGTGTGCATAACATGGCCATACAAAGTGTACATTAAAAATAATGAAACACAATCCCTGCCCTCAAGGAACTCTCTACACAATGAAAGGAGGAGGAAAGAGGACATTCTTCTTATTGTCCTGGTTTGAGCACTGAGGGAGGAGCCACCTGCTGCAGGACAGAGGAGAGAGCACCAGCCTGCGCAGTGCTCAGCATAGCAGGACAGATGTTCCATTTGCAGAAAGTGCTTGATGGGGAATTCCATGGATTCTGCCTGAGTCCCCACAGGCCTGCATTTAAGGGGAAATTTGTACCACTATAATACATTAAGTCCTTTTGCACTCTGCTTTTCTCCAAAGCAGGATTCCACGCTGGGAATATTCATCAGTTGAGATAGAGATTGTGGTAGAGGCTGCTCCAAAAAAAGGGAGAAGTGGCCCTGTGGGTCAGACCTGCTGGCTCATCCCTCCCTGACCCACTGGGCTGCCTGCTCGTCTTTACTGATGGTAACTCACATTGAATAAAGTATTTACTGTGTACCAGCACTGGGCTTAGGTCTTTGGCAAATTATTTCATTTAATCTTCACTGCAACTCAACGGGGTATGACTGTTATTACCCCCATTTTGCAGATTAGGAAACTAAATGTCACGTGGCTATTAACTAAGCCAGGACTCAGATCTGGAGTTAGTTGACCTTAGCACCCATGTAATATGCTCCAGGCTGGATTTCTTCTTCAGGAGGGAAGCAGTGGGTTTATTGTTGTTACACAACAGGTCCGATCCTCTCAAAGAGCCAGCCAAGAGCTCTGTGAGAGTGTTTGCCGTGTGTGGAGGTTCAGTCCACAGATTGCTCCCTACTGGCTCATTGGGTTTCTAGAGGACTTCTCTTTGTGCTACTGTGGCCCCAACTGGAAGAACCCTGAGCCCCTAAAACCATCATAAAGCAATAAGTCCAGGCCTCCAGCCCACAGTGGCCGTCCCATCGCTGTGGCCACTCAACTCATGGAGAGCTCTTTTACTGGAGGTCACTGACTACTACGTATACATCGTCCAGGGAGATCAACTGGCTGTTAAATCCAATTGGTTGTCGCTCCCTTGATGATAACATGCAGAAATGCAGGCAGAGGGCTACTCCACCGTCAGCTTTTGTGGCCAATCAGGCCAGGGACAGCAGAGTTCAGGCATGATCAGAAAGTGGGCATTCGCTGCATCAATTACATATGGACTATGTTTTCCCAAAGCCTGCTTTGGTTCCAGGTTTTCCGAAGTTATAGTCAATCCAAGTTAAACTGCATGAGATGCCCAGTAGAACAACTGGCTGTCAATTCTTTGGCAACTTCCAAAGCTTATTCCCCTGGACACCAAAGACATTTTTTTTTTACTTTAGTGTTTGTGATACTTTCTGTCACCTAATAGGTTAAGTCTGCAAGCTCAGCATCCAAAATGCTGTTAGTTGGTACATTCAACTCAACAAGTGTCTGTTAAGGGTCCAGTTCAGTGCCAGATATTTGAGTTCATGAGAGGAACCCAACACCATCCACAGTGCCAAAGAGCCTGCAATCTGGGGAAATGCACAGGTATACAAACTGAGGAAAATGCAATGAGGCACACGTTGAAACAGACATGTGCAGAGTGCTGAGCCCCACCCAGGATGTGCAGGTGTCCAGGAAAGATTTGAGGACCGAATAGCTTTGGAGCTGTGGGGATAAACGGGGAAGGACAAGCAGGATGCTCCCAGGATCTGAGCAGTTTGACATGTCTGGGACTTTTCCTGTCTGGTGAGGAGCTGGGGAGGGGCCAGCTGGTACCACCAAGAGGAGCTTGACTTTTCCTGGAAGTAGTGGTAAGACATTCAGTGGTGGTCAAGTCGCAGGGAAACCAATGGATTTGTTTTGTTTTGTTTTAAGCCAAAGAAAATCTTCTGGTCTACCTGAGATGAATGCATTCTCTTCTGTAATATTAGAATTCTTTATTTTAATGACAAAATTAAGCACAGGGTTGGATATGTGAGTGGGAAGCTCAGGAAATGGTTGGGCTTAGAGATACAGATTTTGGAGTCATCAAAAAAAATTTTTTTAAACAAGACTGTTGGAGCGAATAAGCTTACCTAAAGAGGGTTTATTTTAAAAGATTAATAGAGGAAGCTTGGGAATAATACAAATACGAAACACCTGATTATACACTCACCAGGACATGGAAAAGTATTACCTAAGAAATTATGAAACTTTGCTAATAGGCATGAAAGAAATGTGAAATATCAATTCCCTGCAAATAAAACTGCATGATGAAGGTCCTTGCAACCAAACTCTTTATGGAATTAACTTTTTGAATTTGATAAAAATGTGACGTGGGAACCCTAGGTGTCCCCAAGGCCTTTTCAAAGGCTCTTCTGGGTCAAGGTTGTGGACTTTTTTTCTTTTTTTTTTTTTTTTGTACTGGGGATTGAATCCAGGGGCATTCTACCTCCAAGCTATACCCTCAGCCCTTTTATTTTTTTGTTTTGAAACAGGGTCCCACTAGGTTGCTGAGAGCCTCACTAAGCTGCTGAGACTGGTCTCAAACCTGCGATACTCATGTCTCAGCCTCCCAAGTGCTGGGATTACAGGTATGCACCACTGCATCTGGCAGTTGTGGACTTTTGTATGTGAAATAGAGATAGGTATAATACAGAAATAAAAGTTCATTGAAGTCCTCAGTAATGTTTAAAAGTATAGAGGTCCTGAAACCCAAAATTTTGAGACTCACTGACCTAAAAAAAAATAAATGAGGATAGTCAGAAATGTTTGAGAAAAATAAGAAAGGATTTTTTCTTCTCAGTATTAAACACATTATAATATAATGCAACCATATGATGTGGCAACAGGAAACACATTTCATTGTCCAGAATTAACATCCAGAGACTGACCAAGCTGACATTTCAAAAGAGGGGATTATTTAATAAATGCAAGACATGGCTTACCTGATTCCATTTCAAAAATATGCTTATTTTCTACCTCTCCCTCTATACCAAAATAATTAATAGATGCCCCAAATATTTAAATATTTCTTAAAAATCAAAACAATGAATGGCAACATAGGTATTTTTAATAATCTTGTGATAATTATGCCACTGAGATACATATAATGAAAAAATGATAAATATAATAAACATGATAATTTAGAAATTAAAAATTTTTAATTGGTGCATTGTAATCATTCATCATGATGAATTTCAGAGTGATAGAGGTATACATGCATAAAAATTTATAAGACAAAGCCAGGTGTGGTGGTGCATGCCTGTAATCCTAGTACTTGAGAGGCTGAGACAAGAGGATCACAGGTTCAAAATAAAAAATAAAATAAGGCTGGGGGTGTAGCTCCGAGGTTGAATACCCCTGAGTTCAGTTCATAGTACCTCAAAAAAGAAAACAAGTTATAAGACAAACAGAATATTGGGAAAGTATTTGTAATATACTTTATAAAAGGTTATAAGCTTACATAGTAAGAAACTCTCAATAATTAATAAACAAACATAATCATTCCAAAGGGATAACTAATAATTCAAATAATAAGTTAATCAAAGGACTAAAAAAAGCACATTTTTTCTTAGTAGACTAAAAGAAACAGAACATTTAAAATAAGTACTACTTTTTATTGATATTATTAATAGGGAATTTTAATATCTAGTCCTGAGAACAGGGCTGGAAAACAAACATTTTGGCCAATGCTCTTAAGATCTAATTGGTTCATCATTTTTTATACTTTTACTGGTTCAATGTAATTATACATCATAATAACATTCAAAGTGGTTCAGCTTTTTGTCAGTATGTTACAATTTCTTGATGTGCATATTCTTTGACTCAGAATTTTTATTTTGGAAAATTCATGGTAGGAAAATAATCCCCAAAATGTTTAAAGATCATGTTTAGGGATGTTTTTCACAACATTATTTTCATTAGAAAAAAATTAAACCAACCTAATAATCAATCATTAATAAGGAATTATTTCAATAAAATATGGTATGACCTTTTGGAATACTATGCAGTCATTAAAAACAATACCGATGCCCATGGAAAGATCCCATGACAAAACCACACGGGGAGACAGGACTAGCATTCACCAATGTGCAGGCCTCCCCTCAACTGGGCATGAGGAAACCCATCTTTTCAGTTCCCTTGAAGCTACATGGGGTAATGGGACTAGTTCTGGCCTGTGAAGTGAGTACAGAGGGACTTGTGTCACTTCTGGGCTGATGCCTAATCCTCTCATCTCTCTTTCCCTCCTGCAGCCACCAGGAAGCCACATGGTCCAGATGGCAGAGTCCCCTGGCCTGGCTGGCTGAACAGCAGTGTGGAGCAGAGGCCCTGCCAACCTGTGCTGGAAAAGCTTTGCGAGCTAGGAATAAATCTTTGTTTTATGAAGCCACTGAGAATCCACAGTTAATTTATTGCAGCAGTAAAACTTAACTAATATGAGTAATACACTATTTTTAAATATAATCATACAAATGGAGTGTGCACTGGTGTGTGTGTGCGTGCACACGCATATACACGCGCTTAGCAAAAATATCTGGAAAATTATATTCCAAAATGTAAGTTATGACTTTCTCTGGATAATGGATATTCATAATTTTAATCTTATTCTCTCTTCTTTTTCATGAACTTTCTACAATAAATGTGTATGTATTACTTTCACAATCAGAAATATTGAAGCTATTTCCATCTTGGAAAATAAAGAGCACACTGATCTCTCGGGGGAATTATCTCCGTCATTTGAGGGCTTATACACTCTTTCACCTGTTATTTGGGGAAGATAATAATCTTCTAAGTACCCTTTTAGTCAACAAGCAGATCATGTTTGGGTGTGAATGTGTTTGACTTTTGGATAAGTACTGAGAAGGACTAGCAGCGGTGAGGAGGAACAGAAGAGAGCCACTATGGGTGGACATCAGGATCAGCAGGCCAGGAGCCCAGGCTGTGGGAGGGAAGACCTTGGAGGGAGAAATGGAAGGACTGGATGAAATCCTTGACTGACTGAGCCGACACATCTGGACTGCTCTCCATCCAGTCATCTATGAGACCTGCTCATAGGCTGGAGTTCTGTTTGCTCATATTTGTTCTTGGACTGTTACTCATTCTGTGAGAGAGTTTGGAAAGGAAAGCTACATCTTCTTCAAGCTGGGAAATCCAAAGACTGTGCAGCCCTTTGCCCAGGGCACTTCCCCCTCCCCGAGCCTCTGTGCTCAGCTGCTGCTCCAGTGGCTCCTGTGCCTGCCTGCTCACGGGCTCCCCCATGCGCCCCAGCACTGTCCTTTAGCTCAGGGCTTCTGGAGGCAAGAAGAGCTGCTGAAGCAAAGCCGCGGAAGATGTTCCAAGGCCCTGATGACACCTAGGCTCTGAGAGATGATGCCTCATGCCATTTCCATTTGACTCTTCCCTGAAGACTGGTAGTTTCTGGAGATACCCAGAATCTTTTGAAATTCCCCAAATGTTAACTGTTCATGCCGACATCTGTTTTCCTATATATATGTTATATATATTATATATATGTGTTATATATATATATATATATATATATATAAATATACATACATACATATATATAGATGAACATCTAGGAGACACTGTAGGATCTGGGGCACAATCTGCTCTTGTGCTTTCCCAGCCTCTAGAAGTCACCCCAATTCATTGGTTCTGAACCTGCATCATTCTGACCCTGTTTCTGTCATCACAGACTCTGCCAAGAAGATTGGAGCCTCCTTAACCCTCCTGCCTCCCTGTTGAACTTCTAAGGACTTTTGTAATCTGGGCATGCCCAAATAACACAGGACAATCTCCTCGTCTCAATAGTTGTAGGTCTCATCCCATCTGCAAAGTCCTTTCTGCAATATAAGGTCACAAACACAGTCACAAATTCCAGGAATTAGGACGTGGATTGCTGGGCCTTCTACCCAGTGCCATGAAAGGGCCTGGTGGACTGGCAGAAGCCTGCTCTGTAGTACCGGGCCTCTCCCACGTGGCAGTAAGTCAGCATATTAATGGCAAAGATGGCGCTGGCGAATTCCTCAGGGGGAGGTCCCGCAGGTAGTTCCGGAGGTAGCCTCAAGAGAGCTGTGATAGGTAGTTACCTCCTTCCGTACTCACAGACGACAGGCGTCTCTACTATAATAGATCCCAGGAGAGCGTGGTGCCACACCCTACAACTTGCGAACTTCCTGTACCGCCTCCACTATAAAAGAGAGATGTGCTTTCTAATAAATGAGTTCATGCAAGACATGGCTTCCAGTCCGGAGGAGGGGTGGCCCAGGACGTCGATGCTCATCTCCCTGTCCAGTTCGCGTCACTCTTGGGCGGGACCCAAGAGTGGATGCCTTCAGGGACATTATTTCATGATGAAGCCTAGGTGTGCCAGTCCCTTTGACCATCAAAAGTGAACAGAAATGGTTCTCCTCATATTCCTTAATGTGACTCTGTCAGTCTCACCGTGGGTCATCTTGGACCCCAAGGGTAGCAGCGAGTGGTGAAGAGTAGCTGGCTGGTTCAGGTGCAGCATGGATCACCTGGACAAGAGTAAGGAAGCATCTGTCCCAATGTGACAAGTTCCTGTTACCCATTGTTCTGGAAAAGTCCTTTATCAGCCATTACCCAGGGACAAATTACCCAGGCAAAATGCAAATAACCGGTGGGGTGACAAGAGGCAGGAATGGGAAAGGTGTGGGAGGGACCATTTCAGTTCTGCCCTGGGATGTTCCTGCTGCCAGAGCCTACAGCAGATCTCCTGCCCAAGGACAGATGTCCTTCCGTAGAGAGCCAGCCAGGAGAGCAGCCAACTGGCAATACGGTGCCCTCAGACGTTTTATTATTTGTAGTTTTGTGTCCAGGACTTCTGTCCCAGAACACCTGCCAAGTTGGCCAGCAAGAAAGGTCTCTTGAATATGCTAAGCCAGTAAAAGCAATGTCCGCTGCTCACGTGAACCTTTGTCTAACAAGTTTATGAAGCACCAGAAATCAGTTATCTGAACCCCGACTTCCTAACCAGAGTAATAAAGGGTCAGAGAAGGTAGTCAGCAGCTCCTGTGAGACATCTGGGAGCGAGACCCAGAGGACCAACTCCCTCCCAGAACCAGTACATCCCGCTCCCCAGGTGCTGAGATCCAGGAGCCCGCCAGGAGGCAGCTCGGGAGGTGGGTGTTCAGATGGCCATGTCAGCAAGAGATGCACAAAGGGGCAAGTTTGCTACCTTCTCATTAACAAGTCTTGCTGCCTGGTTAGATGTGTCTTTTCATTCATAGCACATCTCCAAATATTTCTGTTATCCTTACCTGTTATCATACTACTCCCTTATTTTCCCAATGAAAAAGCAGCTCAAAAAACTGCTGTGTCTCAATGGGCCTTGATGGAATCCTATGACCTGGCAGCTATGTGGGTGTCTTCGGGAGCGGGACAGGATGAACAGGAGAAAGTCCAGTCTCCCCAAGACTTACAGCCGGGGAACAACACTAAGGGTCTGAGCAGTTGGAATATGAAAATCAAAGTAGGATGTGCCACAAGTGGTGGAAGATGCACAGCCTGCTATGAATACAGCTCCTTCCATCCATTCTACTGTGGAGGGACAGCTAGTGCTTTGCAGCTCAGGGCTATGGCGAATGCCGCTGCCACCAACATTCGTATACAAGTCTTTTGGTGAAACTTGTGTGCACTTTTTTTTTGGCAGTACCAGGGATTGAACCCAGGGGCATTCTACCTCCGGGCTACACCCAGAGCCCTATTTTTTATTCTTTATTTTGAAACAGGGTCTCATTAAGTTGCAGAGGGCCTCACTAAACAGCTGAGGCTGGCTGGGAACCCGGATCCTCCTGTCTCAGCCTCCCAAATACTGGGATTACAAGTGTGCACCACCATGCCCGGCTTCCTTGTGTTCATTTTTAAAAATCATATTTTACTATCTTGTTTCAAGTGGGTTTTCCTCCAACATTTAACTGCCTCATCTCCAAACCTATAGTGAAGTCTATTATTATTATAATTATTACCATTATCATTAGTATTAGTATTATTTGCGTGTGTGTGAGTGGTACTTGGAATTGAACCCAGGCACGTTCTACCTCCAAGCTGCCACCCTAGCCCTCTTCATTTTAAATTTTGAAACAGGGTCTCACTAGGTTGACAAGGGTCTCGCTAAGTTGCTGAGGCTGGCCTCAAACCTAAGATCCTCCTGTCTCCGCCTCCCGAATACTAGGATTACAAGTGTGCAGCACCATGCCTGGTGTGAAGTCTCTTACACATGCATCTATTAAATTCAAAATCTGAAAAAGAAATTAAATAAAAATAAAATCCCAAATGCCTATCAGTGGTAGAATAAACATTTTACTTACTCAGTGTATTCACAAAATGAAATGCTATATTGTATTATGGAATGAAGGGATTCAAAGGATGGGGCAGGAGGGGAACTGAAGCTTCCCCTTGAAGCTTCCCTGACACCATGATGGCTGTGGCCACTTCACATTGAGGAAATAGTCCTCTTGCCATTCTAGACAGGTGCTGATGGCACTCTGTGTATTGGCAAAGAGGATAAAGGCCCCCAACAAGGAGAATAAAAAAACCCCAGATCAGAGCAAAGCCCCAGCAGGGTCACCCTCTCACCTGCCCAGAGCTGAACTGTTTACATCCTTCTTCTCTCCTTCACTCCGATTTTGTGTTTTCCTAGCATGATCTCCTCTTTTGACGCAAGCCATTACTCGTGCGGCTGAGGAAGTGTCTCCGAGGTAAGCAGAGAACCGTTTCCAGGAGCAGAGTAGGATGGAACAAATTGGAGAAAGCTTGAGAGAACAAGAACACGCGACCGAGGGAGGGGAGGAGGGAGACTGAGGACCAGCCAAGAGAGCAGTTACCAGATCCCAAAAGTGGGATTTGAATAGTTGTTTCCAAATCCCAAGGAGAGTGATTCATGTTCCCAGTAGGATGTCCTAAGCCTGCCATCCTCTGGTCCTTATAGGTAAGAGGGTCTGGGAGGGAAATCTCTAGACTGTATTTAACCAGCTTCTCCTTATTTAAGTTTCTGAATTAAAGAAACCCATGAAGCTTATGAAAAATTTCTGTAATATAAATGAGAACTTCTGCTTCCAAATCAAAAGCAGGGAGAGAAAGTCTAGAAGTTGGAAGAACAAAAGTTGGAAAGCAGTGCTCTTAACAGCTCAGAGCCCTAAGAAAACACACATTAATATCGATGGCTTTTCAATAAATGCTTGTGAAGGAAAATCTCTTTCCCAAAGAAGTAAGCCAAATTGCTTTATTTCAGACAATTTTCCATTTTTTCTCCCAACTTTCCATAACTCACTTCTATCCCTCTTCAAAAGAAAATAAATAAAATTGTTTTCCAGAAATGGAACTCAGCAAACACCTCCACTTTGAATCAGCCACTGGGCCCTTCAGCGTGGAGACTGCAGTGAGGTTTTCTTGGGGATTTTTGCAGAACAATCTTGCTGTGAGAGATGGTGCACACTCCCCAGGGAACATGGCTCACATGCTCCTGCACTTTTTGCTTATTTCCAGAAAAGACGAATGATTAGCTACAAACACACAAGAGGAGACTCTTTGCCAGTGGCTGGGTAGGAAGTTCTCAAAGTCAGCCTAAACTGATTATTTTTCAGTTTAACTGGTATGTTTTCATATGTTTGTTTTTAATCTCTTCCCCAGGCACCTTGCCTGAGAATTTCCCAGCAAGTTCCATTTTATAGCAACTTTGTCAGTGAGCTCCAGAGACCATCAGAGTCAGACCAGGGCTTGAACAGGTTCCTTCTGCTCTGTTGTGGGGACGGTGGGGACAGAGGAACAAGGTGCTGGAGCTTTAAAAGTTGCCTTCTCCCTCCTCCCTGAAGATATGAAGACTGAGCCTGCCCACCAACAGGACATAGCATCTTCAATATAAGCTAAGCTACACAGTATCAGGAAGGAAGTGGTTAAACATAAATAGCACTAAGATGTTCTAATGGTATCATCGAGAACCCATGGGTTTATTGAGGCTTCTGTATGGGGCAAGACTCATTCTCAGCTTGGAGAGAACTATAACCCATATAGTTAGGGTTCCCAGGAAAACAAACCCAAAAGAAAATATACAAAGACATAATAGGGATACAAACCAGCAGGTGCACGCATTTACTCACTGATCAACAAAAATGTGTTGAGCACCTACCTAGGCACTATAGTAGACACTGGGCATACATATCTCAGGCATTTTGTAACAGCAATGAAAAGCTGACTAATGCACCATTTCACACGCATGTTCTCATTTGAACAGGGGTGGATTTGGTGAAAATATTATAATACAGTCTCTCTCTCTCTCTCTCTCTCTCACACACACACACACACACACACACACACACACACACCTTGGAGTTGTAACATCCATGGGGGAAAAAAACAGAATTTTAAATAAGGAGTGATCACATGTGCCAAATACTGCTGAGAGAGCTGGGAATTGCCTGTGGCTTTGAGCAACAGTCATGAGGTCAGTGACCTGGGCAGTGATTAGCTTCAGTGGGTGGCAGGCACTGACAACAGATTTCAGTGGACTTGGCTATGTGGGAAACCTGGAAATGAGAAAATGCGTGAGTGGCAGATCGTGGGTCATGTGAAGGTGACTGCTATTTCCTTTTTATTTGTTTTTCAGATGAGAGAGATGTGCACATGATCAGAGACCTCAGAGAAGATGACAAGCAAACAGGCAGAAATTGGAGGTTAGAACGTGGGAGAGGCAAATCAGAATTATCTGCTATATAAATCACAAGTGGAAGGAAAGAGATTTCCTCTGGTCGAGATGGAAGGGAAGGGAGTGTGGAAGAAGATGGAGGTCACGTCTGGGAGCCTGCAGAAGGTGCAGCCACCTGCTGAGAGCCACATCAGGTCTAGATCAGAGCGAGGGCTCTCGGTGACTGCTGACTGTGATGGAGAAGAATGTGATAGGCTTGCGTACGAGGCTTACAAAGTCATATCTGGAGTTTGTGATGCTTGTCCTCCATTGTTATTTGGCTCACATGTAGGGTTGAGAGGTGGGTGATGGGAATGTTCTAAGAAAGAGTCAAACAGACTGACGGTTGTAGGACAAAAGCCAGCCAGGACCCAGAAGGTCAGAGGGCTTAGCGCATGGCATTCACTTTGAGTCTGGCTGTGTGGGGACAGGAAGGGGAGCCCTGGGAGATGTGATTGTGCAGAGGGGGAGCAGAAGTGGGAGTGATCATTATAGTTGTATGTGGCCGAAGAGCAGGATCTTAGAAATGTGCGCATGCAGAAGTGGAGTGAAGCATGTGCGGATGGAAAGAAAAAGTGAGGTCAGAGGGGAACACTCTGTGTTTCCCAGAATTCCCTAATGAGAGCAGTGAGCACTCAGGCTAAGTAGTGAAGTTCCTGCTCAGTCGCTACACTCACAGTAACCTTCTGGTATCTCTCCAGCTTCCTGCCCCCCAATAACCTGTGTCCATAGTAACAACAGGCCATTACCAGAATGGCCAGGAGAAGCGAGAGAATGAATGCCCACATCACCCCACGTCAGAGATGATGATCCCCAGAGGTCTCAGTCACTGATATTGTTGGTTCTGGATAAGCCAGCTGGTTCCAACACCATCATTTTAAATCATCTTTCTGAATTAGAGCCCTCCGACACCTTAGTGCCATAGGACCAAAGCATCCTTCCCGGAGTCCAACACCAATGCACACAGCTTATGATAGTATCCATAGATTACACTTGGAAAACAGGAACAAATGGGTCTAGAGGGGTCACTAAGAACACAAGACATCATTGAGCAACCTAACCACAAAGCAGGGAAACAAAAAGGAGAGAAACTCAGAAAAAGAAAATTGCTCAGATGAGCTTGAAATATCCATGAAGCAGTATGTTGAACACAGCACACCCCAGTTATATTTGAGGAACACCCCCCAAGACTTTTAGAAATGAAGTGATTCTGGATGATGGCAAAATCCAGGGGAGTTCTCCAGGGCTGTCATGAGGTTTTGTGTGCACATCAGAGCCTTACATCAATTTTACAGCTAGTAAATAATAGTACCGAGGCAGGGTATGAGTTTGGCAAAAATGAATTTTTTCTCAGAATTTGGAAGAATTAAGTGGTTGAGTCCCATAACCAAGCACATCCTCTCCTTCCAGCTTCATTCCATAAAAATGTAGACAAAAGAGCAGCCCCCACGACAGGGGCACATTGGTTGAGGAACTAGTATCCTCAGTGTGGACTGAAGCTTCGGTTAGGGCAGAAGCTAGAGTCAAAGGAGGCTGGGACTTAAGGAGGGGATGTCCTCAAGTGGGCAAAAGAAGACAGACATACAGGACTGGAGGCATCCATTGTGCAAAGTTGAGGGAGGAAGCCTGGAGGCACGGGAACATGAGAGTATAGAAATGCTGGCCCAAGGGGCTCAGATTTTGGATGGTAGCTAGGAACAAGTGGAGATGGCAAGCCTCATGGTTACAGAGATCATGACTCAAATGTTATTTAGGAATGACCTGAGCTGCTGGGGACAGTTGACTAGGTGCGCAGAAGATCTTTACTGTGCTGAATTTCCTCATCTGAATCTTTCCAATAGTCTCAACTATTTTTCTAAATCTCCAGTTGCGATTTCCACCTATGTCCAGACCCCATAATTCCACCAGAATTCTCTTCTTAAAATGTGGATTCAGGGCTTAAGGCTTCATCAGTTCCTCTGCATATTAAGGATTAAGTATAAATACTGTAAATGTGTCAGTTAAGCTCCAGTCCACCTACCGACCTCACCTCCCCCACCCCGTTCATGCTGTCACACTAATCCTCTACCATGGGAAGGAGGGATGGTGGGTAAGAGTTCCAGATCTAAGGCAGCCTGGAGTGGAGCTCCAGGTTCTGCAATGCACTGATAGAGCTGTGCAACCTTCATTTGGTTACTTAACCACTCTCAGCCCTCCCCACACTGTGAAAACAAAACAGTAATGACATCTACCTCACAGCATTGTCGCAAAACTAAATGAGTTTGTACAGGCAAAGGACAGAGCATGTGATGGGTAAATGCTAGTGGTTACGGAACAAGTGCCCACCTCCCCATTAAGCTGTACCCTCATCTCTCTGCCCACCTTTCCCATCTTAAAATGCTTGCCTTCTCTCGAGTCGCAGCTTAAATGTCACCATGTCTTTGAAGGTTTTAGAGTTGTTTCCTTTTCCTATAAGCCAAGTTAAACTTAAGCACTGGCCTTGTGCTCCCATGAGATTTATTCAGACCCAATTAGTAATGCAATAATAGCATTGTGTCTGAATTAATTGGCTTAATGCAGCTTTACCTAGTGCAAACCAGGAGAGGGCTTCCCTTCTCCTAAAGGCCATGGGCTAATTCAAACTCCACACAAATAATGAAAAGGGACTATGCATTCTTAAGCAGAAATAAAGAAACATCACCTGCTATGTTTTCAAGAAGAAATTATATGCTTTTCTGACTGCCAATACAAAGTCCAATTGTTGTCTTATTCAAAACCTCTACATCCCAACAGTGCTCAGCACTTAGTAGGTACTCAGAAAAGGTCTTTTGAGTCAGAGGAGATGGAACAGAGTGAGATGGAATGGAATCAATACAGTTACATGTCAGGGAGGTTGGAGGATCCACTGTCCAGATCCCACCAGCACAAGGTGCCTTTATTTTGAAGAAAAATTCCAAACTGAACCACTAATCATATGAACAGCTAAGATGAATTTTAATGAGCAACAGAAAGCTTATAATATCCCACTGCCCTAGCCAGCAATATGTCCCTTTTCTTGCCAGCAATATTTTCAATGGAGAAAGTATCTACAAGTATTTCTAGCTCCCTTTATGTTATTAAAAGTACCAGTGTAACCTAGCAACCACCAAGACACCAATATTAAAACAGACAATTTATGATACATTCCAGGACTTTGCCATCCATTTAGCATGAACATCTACATTCTAATAAGTACCCATTTCTTATTTACGAGGATAATTTTATGCCACTTTCTCCAATGTCTTTTTCAAAACCCCTTCCACTCCCCTCCATATTTTGACTGATTGACTCCTAGGTGGAGGGAGGGAA
This sequence comes from Glis glis, assembly GCA_004027185.1. Taxonomy (NCBI): domain Eukaryota; kingdom Metazoa; phylum Chordata; class Mammalia; order Rodentia; family Gliridae; genus Glis; species Glis glis. Next base: position 21,678 of record PVJS01017769.1, read on the forward strand.
AGAGCAAGTCAGTTTAAAACAGAAGAAGTCAGCTTCGATGGATCAAGATGAAGGGTGTGAAGGAACACTTGGCCAGGTCTAACAGTGTGAATTGGACTTCCTCTTCCAAACCTGAACAGGCTGCTTTTTAGCAATGGAAGAACATCACTCTGGTTGAAAATTTTTGCACCATTATGCAATGCAAATAGGAGAATGGATGCTGGAAGTTATTCAAGACAAAGAGAAAGTCCAACAAAACCATTTTTGCCTCCCACCCCCTACAGTAGCTATCTGTGCACTTCTGTAATGAGTGAGGCTGGAAAGGTTGATGCCTCTGGAGAACCAGCATGTCAAAGAGGATGCAAAGCCCTGGGGTAGGCAGGAGGGAACATGTCAAGGAGGTTCACACAAGTCAAAAAGGGTTAGAAAAGTTCATCCTGGGTGTTAAAAGGAAGAAACAAAATAATTGGAAATGAGCCGGGTGTGGTGGCGCACGCTCGTAATCCCAGTACTTTGGGAGGCGGAAACCGGAGGATTCGGGTTCGCGGCCAGCCTCAGATCTCTCTTTCTCTCCCTCTCTCTCTCTCTCTCTATCTCTCTCTCTCTCTACTTAGTGAGGCCCTCTGCAACTTCGTGAGACCCGATTTCAAAATAAAGTATAAAAAAAATAGGGCCGGGGGTGTAACTCAGTGGTAGAACACCCCTGGGTTCAATCCCTGGTACCGCAAAAAAAAAAAAAAATTGGAAATGGAGGTACATTTCTAAAACTATGTGTCTTCTTGATTTTGACAAAGCTATTTCTCTATGCTATGCACTGTTCTAGGCACTGGGTGGGGGGGACCCAATTCCCTGTATCTAGTAACAAGGAGAAGCTCAAAAATGGAAAATTGCTATTGCAACAAGAAGCTAAGCAAAACAATGAAAGCAAGAGATCAAGAGAAGGGGGATGTTTAATCCATGCCCTAGTCAGGATGACTTTCTAGGCGAGGTAGCATGTCATGGTGATAAAGGAAGAAAATGGTTGATACTATCAATAAATAGGCTATAAGTATTTCCTGACCACCATTTTCCTTGCAATTGAGAAGGATAAAAGTATGCAACTGCATGTAAGCTTAAATAAATTAATAAGAGCTGCAAGTGGGATGGGATTGCTGATGCCTTCTGACGACCTCTCCTTCTGCATCTTCCACATCAGAATCTAGTACCTTGCTCCCCTCCAGAGACCACAGTTTGAGAGCACAAAATGATAAATGTCTGAATCCAGGAGAAGGTGCCCATATTAACGGACCTGAGGACATGGCATGCAGCAGTGACTCTTAAGGTGCCAGTGAGTCTGTCCTGCAGCAAATGGGTGGAAGTGTTCCTGTATCACGGATGAGTATGTGCATGCCGGTTCTTCCCACAAACTGTCCAGTGACACATGGTTGGGAGATGACACCAGTTTCCCACGTTAGAGGTTCCTTGGCAATGGCTTCCCAATGATTCCCAAATTAAGTTGTGGGATAACTCTGCCTTGCCTAGTCCTGTAGGATCCTGAGTCCCAGGGCATGGACTGGGTAAAGGTCTCAACTCCCAAATTTGTTTACCAGTCCATGCTTTGCTCCTCTTCTCATATCTTCATGGCCTGTAACTCCTTCTTGACACTCTTTGTTCTGCCTCGTCTGGCAGGCTCCTCGTGGCCATAGACATAGAGGAGGAAATAGACAAAGAGTGGGAATGAGCAGCTGAGCTAAGTGAGAAGAGAGAGTCCTATCAAGAGTCTCTCAACCCCACCTCCCCCTTGACTGGAGAGCAAATGGGACTCTGCCTGCCAAGACTGACACCATCTGTCACAGGCTCCAGATCCCCTCTACCAAGCTGATGGCACCAGCACGTGTCCAGAAGAGGAGCTGCTAGCTACACACCCCAGATGTATGGGGAAGATATGGACCAAGTGGGTTTTCACTGGGGTAAAGATAATTCATAATGGAACCCACATAAGACACAATAAACCCATGGGTGGCATACAGCAGGGCTTCAGATCTGTTGAGGAGCCAGGCATGGTGGTACACGCTTGTAATCCCAGTACTTGGGAGGTTGAGACAGGAGGATTGCAGGTTCGAGGACAGCCTCAGCAAATAATGATACTTTCATCAACCTAGTGAGACCCTGTTTCAAAATAAAAATAAAATAGGGCTGGGGATGTAGCTCAGAGGTATAATGACCCTGGGTTCAATCCCCAGTGGCACACACACACACACACACACACACACACACACAGCCAAATCTATTGAGGAAAGACAAAGGTCAACAAAGAAAGCGTGGCCTAGAACCAAGGGCCCAGAGCTTGACAGTAATGTATCGCCAGGGATAAAAGCTGGCACCGAGTTCAGGGCGTTGCGGAGTGGTTTCTGCAAAGGCCCGTGGTGTTCACAGCTTCTCTTCAGATGCCTGTGGTGCCTCACTTCAGCCGAAGAGCCAGCACCCGGGTAAGTAGTCAGTGTGGGCCTGGGAAACCAGGTTCCGCTCTCCGCACCACCAGCCCCATTAGCTTCTCCTAACAGTATCTTACAGAAACGACACAGAAAACATGTGTAAATGTGAGTCCTCCGCCACACATTCTCACTGTTATGGCTGTCGCCAGCAGCTGCGGATAGCTCAGGGAATGAATTCTGGAAAGAGCTGAAAATTTTTAACAGAGAGTGCTTTATCCTCAAGAGCAGTGTTTCCTCTTGGTCTAATGAACTTGTGGACTTATTTTGACCTGTAGGGACATTTGTAATGCGGAACCTACTATAAATGATGTTGGAAAACTAGGATCTATATCCAGAAGAGAACAACCATAAAGGTGAGAGATATTTGAAGGTTCTAGAAATGTGCCCTTAACCTTCCCTACACCAGAATTTTCTAGAGCAGTGGTTCTCAGACTTGTTGAGCTAGAATCACCTGTAGGGTTTGTTAAAACCATAGATTTCCAGCCCCACCCTCTGCATTTCTGATTGGTTGGTATGAGGGTGTACTTAAGATTTTGCATTTCTAATGAGGTGCCAGGAAAGGCTGCTGCAGACTCTGGAAAGACATGCTGGTTCCAAATATCTTTTCCAGTATATTTTCTCTGGAAAGCAGTGCTAGGATTAATAAAGCAATGCTATACTTCAGGTTCATCTGAGACAAAGAAGGATTAATGTGCAAGCAGAATGGGCGATGATCCCAGAAGATTTTGACAGGTGACTGGAAGAGTAAGAGAAGGAAGGAACAATAACAAAAAATTGAAAGAGCATTATGAAGCCAGTTACCACTGTGGGTATCTAAAACTTAAATTTTCTGTAGAACTCTGGGAAACAGCTGCCTCAGTGTTAATTCCCTTTAGAAGGAGATCTAGAAGGAGTATTATCCAGAAACTCCCACTGGCTATTTACTGAGAACTGCTCCAAAGGCTGTTGGTTCCTTAGCATGTCCATCCTGCCATACTGGGTAGCCAGCAGGCTCTGCAGATGCAAGGTCTGATGGGATACGTGTAAGACACCCAGAATAGGCTACCACAATGGAGGAAGGTATACATGCAGTGAACAGAGAGCTTCCTGCATTTTCCATCTTCCACATGATTCATTGACTTGCCTCAAGAATCTAAATCTCTCTCAAGCAGAAACTGGGTGTTCCTGTCTCTTTTTTTATTGGTGTTTATTAGTTGGAGTGGTGAGCTTCATTATGGTATATTCATACATGCATATAACATAATTTGATCAGTTTCACTCCCCAAAACCTCTCCTAAAATTATTCCATGAAATAGAAAGGGTAGGGATGTTTCCAAACTCATTCTAGGAAACCAGTATCACCCTAATACTAAAACCGGATAAGGACACATCAAGGAAAGAAAACTACAGACTAAGATCTTTGATGAGCACAGATGCAAATATCCTTAAAAAAATACTTGCAAATGGAATTCAACAATAAATTTAAAAATGCATCGCAATCGATTTGGTTTCATCCCAGGGATGCAAAGATGGTTCAACATTCACAAATCCATAAATGTAATATACCACATAAATAGAATCAAGGACAAAAATCACATGACCATCTCAATAGATGTAGAAAAAACCTTCAACAAAATTCAACAGCCCTTCATGATAAAAACCCTGTAGAAACTAGGGATAAAAGGAACTTGTGAAGCTAGATCACTATTTCTTACCCAGTACAAAAGTTAATTCAAAGTGGATCAACATCCTGAATATAAGATCAGAAACTGCAACAGCTAGAAGAAACATTCCAACATATAGGCACAGACAACAATGCCCTCAATAAGACCCTAACAGCTCAGGAAATAATACCAAAGATCAATAAGTGGGATGGCATCAAATTAAAAAGCTTTTGCAAGCTGGGTATTATGGCACACACCTATAATCCTAGTACTTGGGAGGCTACAATAGAAGGATTGCAGGTTCAAAGCCAGCCTCAGCAACTTAGTGAGGTCCTCAGCAATTTAGCAAGACCCTGTTTCAAAATAAAAATAGGGCTGGGGGTGTAGCTCAGAGGTAGAATGCCTCTGGGTTCAATCCCCAGTACCACATTAAAAAAAAAAAAAAAGCTTTTGCACAGCAAAGGAAACAATTATCAGAGCGAAGAGAAACCCTACAGAAAGGGAGAGAATCTTTGCCAGCTACTCTTCCAACAAAGGATTAATATCTAGAATATAAAAAGAACTCAAAAATCCATTCAATAAATGGTTATATGAACAAAAGAGATTTTTCAAAAGAAAAAGTACAAATGGTTAACAATTATATGAAAAAATAAATGTTCAGTATCTGACCATGAGAGAAATACAAATAAAAACTACATTGAGATTCTATCTCACTTCAGTCAGAATGGCAATCATCAAGAACACAAATAACAACAAACGCTGAGAGAATACGGGGAAAGGGACTCTTCTATACTGTTGGTAGGAATGTAAATTAGTACAGCCACTATGGAAATCAGTATGGAGTTTCCAAAAATGAAAAAAAATTTTGAACTACCAGATAATCCAGCTATACCACTCCTCAATATTTATCCAAAAAAATTAAAATCAGCGTACTTTAGAGATACATGCATACCCCGCTTATTGCAGCACAGTTCACAATAGCAAAGTTATGGAACCAGCCAACAGATGAATGGATAAAGAAAATGTGACATATATATAAATGGAGTTTTATTCAACCATAAAGAAGAATGAAATTGTGCCATTTGCAGGAAAATAGATGAATCTGGAGAGCATCACATTAAGCAAAATATGCCACACTCAGACGAGTTTTGTATGTTTTCTCTCATATGTGGAAGCTAGAGGGGGAAAAATTAAAAAGGGGTGTGATGAAAATAGAAAGTGAACCCTTGGGGTGGAGGAGGGTTGGCCTTTGTGCCCATGAGCCACTGCATTGGGTTAAAGACATTAAAGACCTCTTCACAATGAATATTCTATTCTTGGATGGTATGTGCATATTAGAGTGTTAAAGGAACACTTTAGGGAAAGAGAGGTACCCTTCCCTCAATGCATCTATCCAGTAGAAGTGCCTGCCTGAAACCTCCCACACGCTCCACTTTATCCTCTGTGGTAGGGTGTTAGGTCAGCCCTGCTCTGCTTACCTGTAACCACAGCCTCAGTGTCCTAACCTACAGATCATGTCACTCTCTCTCCTACTTAAAGCTTCCCAGCCTTTCCTGATAAAATCCTGAGCATGATACTCCAGACTCCTTTTGATCACATTGCTCTCTCCATTTCCAATCCCACACCCTCTTCTTCCATTTGAAGCTGAAGCCACAGCATGTCAAACTCCTTACATTCCACAAATAAAGTACTGTTGTACAACGGACTCTGCAAATTCTCTCTGCCTAGAATACCCATCCTCACATTGACCACCTTCAAGCATCTATCTCTAGGAATTCAAAAACTCAGAAAGGTTTGCCTGATATTGCTCTGTTCTGTGGACTAAGACAACTTTTTTTTTTTCTTGGTATACCATGGAGCTACATCCCCAACGCTTTTTATTCTAATTTGAAACAGGGACTAAGTTTCCCAGGCTGGCCTCCAGCTTGCAATCCTCTGGTCTCAACCTCCCAAGTAAGCTGGGATGACAGGTGTGCACCACCACTCCCCGCCACAATTTTTTTTAACACATATTATCTTGACTATTTAATCCTTTTACATTTCTCAGGTCTGGTGACAAGGAACACTGTTCATCCTTTCTTATGGAGAGTGCCACCTAGTGCCTGTGCTGTAGAAATCCTCACTGGCTCTCAGGCGGCCTCCTCCTGTCACGTGAGCAGGTCCTGGTATTCAGCGACAGAAGGGTGCAGCAGCCATGTTGGTGGCTGCAGGCTTCCTACAGATAGCTCAGCTTCCCTCGTTCGCTTCTATTTTTATTGGGGAAGGAGGAAAAATAGCATCACTGGTGTTTTATAATTGGAAACATGACCTATATATTTTTGGCTGCCCTAACCTTTCCTAGAAGTGGAAGGAGGGGGAGGAGCTAAATGTACTTTCAGAAACAACAGCTTTTCTAATCTGTGCACTCAGCATTAATACCTCCAGGTTAATTAAGGACAATGAAATGTGGTTGAAGGAAAACAATGTGGGTCAGACGGTGGCAGAGAAGTTAGATTCCAGAAGCAAGGAGCTTCCAAGAGGAAACTGAAGAATAGGCTGCATGCCTGCTGCCTTCGCGGGAGTTCTGAATAGCTGGGTCGACTTACTGTGAAGCTAAAGCTTTCTGAATGCAGCCTTGGGAGGGGCGAGTTCCTATGGGGCCTGGGAAGCCAGCCCAGCAGTTCTAATCCAGACCTTGAGCCACGAGGATCCTAGCACCACCTGTGCTAGAGCGTTTAGTGACACACAGGAAGGACACAGCCTACCCACTTCTGTGTGACACTAGGTTAGAGGAAAGCACACACAGCCTCCAGATGAGTGACACGGCCCCTTGTTCCTCCCCATTCCCCTTTCCTGAAGCCTCACCATCTCTTTCTGTTTGTCCTCAGCTTGGAGCCTCAGCCCTGCCCAATCCCTTCCCCACGTCCCTGACCTGAGTTCAGGTGCTGGGAGTTCACCAGGCTGAAACTTTTCTCTGGGGGCCCCTGAGGGCCTGAATGGGACTCAGCCAGCTCAGGGCATCTTCCCCAGCCAGACTGGAGCCAGTCTACAACCAGTGGAGGCATAATGCACATAAAAGCTCCTGCCTGTCACAGTCTAGGACAGGCATTGGAGCTGGGTGTGGTGATACATGCCTATAATCCCAGTACCTAGGAGGCTGAGACAGGAAGATGGCAGGTTTGAAGACAGTCCCAGCAACTTAGCGAGACCCTCAACAACTTAGCAAAACCCTGTTTCAAAATAAAATTGGGCTGAAGGTAAGTTGGGAGATAGAATGTTTCTGGGTTCAATCCCTAGTACCACCACCACCACAACAACAACAACAAAGACAAGCATTGAGGGGGACAAGACAAGACCCTACCCTGGGGATACCAGGCCATGAAGCCTCACAGAGGCAGCCTGGCCACTGACCACCCTCAGCAACAGCGTCCTTCTAGCACCTGTTTCTATAAACTTCTTGCAGGTCCTGGTTCTAACTCTGTAGCTTACTAGCTTGGCAGCCTTAGAAATGTCACTCTCTGGGTTTGCTTCTCTTCAGGGAAGTGGATGCGGTGACTTCTGCATCTGCTACCACAATTCATCACTCTCTGCTGTGGTCCCAGAGCCTAGAAGTTCCTTTCTTTAGCCCTAAAGCAAAAGATAAACCCACAGAGTAGAGTAGACCATTGGCCCTTTCTCCAAGGGACATGGGTAGGTGGCTCCTGTTGACTGCTACCTGCCCAGCAGCTTTCCCAGTCTCGTATTCTGCTCACAGAACATTTTTCCTTGGGATTCCCTCCCTCACTTCCAGGAATTTGTAAGAGCTGCCGATCAAGTGTCCTGTTCTCTGCTTCCCAACACACAATCAATTGATGCACAATCAAGCACAAGTGGACTTCCCTGCACAGGGCCCAAAACAAACCCACCCAGGAAACTCACAAATAGGAAAGAATTGGCAAGCTCTTCCTTTTCTAGTGGATTGAGAATTCTGAGGAATCCACACAGGGCTGTGGATCACTTCCTCAGCTGCATGGAGAAAGAGAATAGAAAATGAAGACAAGCTCAGACAAAGCAGAGAAACAGGAGGTGAGAAGTGATTCTTGATGCCTTCTGTTTTTGCGGACCCCTCTATCCCCTGTACTTCTAAATAAACCTCCTCTCCCACCTTTTTTTTTCCTAAGCTAGTATGAAGTCGATTTTTATTGCTTGAATCTGCAAGTGCCCTGAATCATAAAATAACTGTTTGCACATCCCTGTTCTTTCTGTGTCTGCAACCATCCTCCATTCATTTTCTACATCTTGATTTTCTTCACAGCACAAAACCTCCATTTTTTGGTCTTTCTGCTAGTCCTTGTGTGCCTGCAGGCCTTCCAAGTCTTTTAGTCCTTTGACCCTCTTGCCAAACACCAGACATCCCCCAAAAAATACAGTCCAGGGGCCATATACAATTAAGCTATCCTTATTTTGTGGCATGGTTTCCAAGCACGCTGGAAAAATGGAAATATAAGGAAACAACCAGCCAAGGAAAGGCAGCCCCAGTGCTGCCAGCGAGAAATGAAGCCCACATTTCCAGTGTGTGCTTCCATCCAGCACAGATAAATGCCCCCAACTAAGTAAACTGACCAGCTTTACTAATCCTAAACTAACCTCTGCAAACACCTTCCCTCTGCCTAGCCACGGGGAAAGTGGCATGAAATATTCTACACATGCATTGTTCCTGCTGCTATGGATCCCCGTGAGGACCATGCAGTTTTAAAACTCTAAATGAAATCATCAACTATAACAACTTCACACTTTAAATATTCCATAAATAGCCACACCTTGTTTAAATGTGTCACTTGGCCAAGCCACAAAGACAAGGGAAAATAACCCTAAAGACTAAGCTTTTGTAAATCAGCCCTGAAAAAAAAATCTCAGTGCTTTTTGGAGCACGACATATAAAACGCAATTTTATTTTTCCATTTTTGCCCAGGTTTCAAGAGGTGGATGAAGCAATCCAACAGGCTTATCCACTCCCTATATGTAGGTCACTGGCACATTTGCATCTCCTCCCAAGAATCATTTTCCATGGGATTTTTGCTCAGGGAGTGAACATATCTAAAATTTAAACTCTCTTTGCAGAGGCTGGTATTCAAGTGGGAAAAAAATAGACAGTGGCTCCCAAGCTGTGCTAACAATGTTGGTTCCATTTCAAAATGTGTTCAATCTGATGAAAATTACAGAGACAACCACCTAAGTTTCCAAAGCATCGAACAGCCAAAAACTATATTTGGGAAAGAAAAAAAAACTGTGTTGTCATTAACGATTCACATGTGCCCTTTCTAGATTTATGCCCATAGGCATCTTGTCATTTGCTGTTTGGCCAATGTCTTTCAGATATGTTTTTCTGTAATTATTTCCATGCATTTTTCACAAAAGCATCCTCCTCTCAGATGGTGGTGCCCAAGAAGAGAATTATAGAGGCTAAATATCCAGAAAGTCATGGAATGAGAAGTGATGAAAGCCAAGAAGGGGCATAGGATGATTTTACCAGCCCTGTCTTTAGAAATATATTCATCTCCTAAGTTCCTGAGGCAGTAAGAACTTTTTCTCCTTGGCCTTGATTCTTCCCGATTCTTCCTTCTGCAGCCATCCAACAGAGGGTTATTTGATAAACTTCACTGCATGTCATAGGAACAGGTTATCCTCACACTATCCACAAAGGAGTTGAGTCACCCTCGTGTATGTGCTTCTTGTCATAGTGTGGCCACAAATAGCTGCCTCTACCTGGGAGACAATGACCAAGAAACTTGGGTGGCAGTAGCAGCAGCAGATAACCTTTAGGAGGAGCTCAAGGATTCCCTCCCTCCCCTTGGCCCAATGGGGCCAAGGATTCCAGTGCTTTGGTGCATTAATAGTTGATGACGTGAAGAATAAAAATGTTACCACCCGCCTCTGCTACACTCAGTGCAGTGCCACCATTGAATGGCTTCCTTGTTCTGCTTTCCTTCTTCCTCTTGGGGATGCGCCTCTACCCCATTATTAGGATCCAGGTGGAACCCTGAGAGCCAGAATATTGACACATGACTGAATTTCATTCCATTGATTGTTTTCCTTGGTTCCTCTGGCCCCGTGAGTGGTGGGATGAGAGTGGAGCACCAGGAAATGCTTATGGGGTGTTTTTCTTATTCTAGTTTAATCCTGGTCCAGGAGACTATGTGGTTTACACATGGTGCTTCAGCCCAATTCAGCTCTATAGGGATGCAGATGGTGAGGAGCCTGAGAACCCACTTCTCAGGATCTGGGTGGACAGATACAATCAGCCTGTCTCGAGTCATAGACTCAGTTACTCAGCACATCTTCACAGAGCCTAGGGATAGGTGTTTATATTATTTGTCTTTCAAAATAACATTAAGAGATACGAGAAGATCTTCATATTCTCAGTCCCTGCTATGGTTAGCACCTTGAGTATCCCCAAATGCCCATGTGTTAAGATATCTGATTCCTAGCATGGTACTACTGGGAGGTGGTGGAAACTCCAAGGGGTGGAGAGCCTGGTGGGAGGTCTTTAGGTCATTGGGGGCATGTCTCCAAAGGAGATTGTGAGACTCAGTCCCCTTCTGACTTCCTTCCCTTTTTTCTCTTTCACTCCCCAGCCACAAGAGGAGCACTTTCGCTCTGCAGTGTGGTTCCGCCATGATGAGTTGCCTCACTAAAGTCCCCCGCAACAGAGCCAATCGATCATGGACTAAAAGCTCCAAAACTGGGAGCCAAAGTAAACCTGTTCTCATTTTAAGTTGATTTATCTCAGGTATTGGTTACAGTATGAAAAGTTGACTAACACACTTTCCACCTGCAAAATGCGATTAATAACGTAAGTACACCACAGGGGATTGTTATAGAGATTAAATACTTACAAAACATTACTTAGTTCAATTCCTAATGCAGCCAACTTCCATTATAATCATTACTATCTCACTATTATGGCTATTATGCTTTTATTATTGTTTTATAGATGGAAAGAAACAAGATTTGGGGAAATCAAGGTCACATAGCTAAGGATAGAATGGAGAGTTGGGCCTATGTGTGTTGAACTCCTAATTCTATTCTTTCTCTGCCTTTTTTTTAAAGTTTAATGGGAATTTTCTAGTGTTTCAGTGTTAAGCATGATAAGCAAGTTACCTTTTATCTCATAGTTAAAGAAAAGTATTTTGTGAGAAACTATCTAATTCTATAAATCACATTTTAGGATATTAAGATGGCCATATAGCTTTTTTTTATTTTATTTATTTATTTTTTTTGCGGTACCGGGGATTGAACACAGGGGCGTTCTACCTCCACGCTACGCCCCCGGCCCTATTTTTTATACTTTATTCTGAAACCGGGTCTCACGAAGTTGCGGAGGGCCTCATTAAGGAGAGAGAGAGAGAGAGAGAGAGAGAGAGAGAGAGAGACAGAGTGAGAGAGAGAGAGAGCTGAGGTTGGCCGCGAACCCAGATCCTCCGGTCTCCGCCTCCCAAAGTATTGGGATTACAAGCATGCGCCACCACGCCCGGCGCCCTTTTTTTATTTTCTAATCTACTAACACAACTAATTTTATGGACATATTGAATGTTGAACCATCCTTGCATTTTTTAAGTAAACTCTACTTAGAAATGGTTATGTTAGTCTTTTAATATATGTAATTTGCAAATTTAATTCACTCCCTTTTATTTATTTTCCTATGTAAGTCAAATCCTTATTCTTTTTACTTTTGGATTTTGAAATAAGTTCTGCATTTTAGGTGGGTCTCTTAGAAACAGTATAAATTCCATTTTGATTAATTTAAGAATATATTTTCATAGGAGCCATCAACTCAGTTACATTTAATCTCATAGCTGATATAGGTGGCCTTTCCTCTGTCATCTGTATTTTATTTTCACATATGCTCATTGTTTCCTTTACCATATTTTTCCTCACTCAGCAATTAAAAAAAAACTTTTAAACTTTATGAGTGCTTATATTTAAGTTTTCTTTCCATATATTTACTATAGTGCAGTATTTATTGACTGTGACCACAAGAGCTAAAGAAATTACTTTTTAAGAAATTATTATACATAATAACTTCCATGATTTCTCATCCCATCTCTCCTGATTCCAAGTATTATAATTCCACACAGTTTCTTAATGACAAATTGTTTTTATTATGTTATAAATCTTATCTTTGAAAAATTAAGACATTTAAATTTTCATCTGCCACCCTACTTACAGCGATTATTTAGATTTAATTCATCTTTGGAATATTTTAGGGCTCTCCTTTGTTCCTTGTATAGTATGACTTCTCAGGATCGAGTTCCTTGTTTTGATTTATCTCACAGCTGCCTGGTGCATAACTTCAAGTAAAGTTTTGGGGAAGAATGCAGGGCAATATATTTTCTAAGAGCTTGCAAATCTGACAACATCTTCCTTTCGCTCCTACTCGGGAACTGTAAATTTGGCTGTGAATAGAATCTTTGGATCATGGAATTTTGAACTCGAAAGCCTATCAACCACACTTCACTGCTTTCTGCGACTGAATTATGGTCCCCTCTCACTTTATTTACATCTTTGCTATATAGCATTTCCTATATGATACATCTCTTTGAATGACACCCTGTTACCAGACACAGAGCCCTCAAGGCCTGTGACCAATTTGTTTGATCTTTGAATGCCAAGACCCAGTATCTCACCCAGCAAACTGTAGTAGTTCAACAAAGGCTTCTTTAGTTAAGAAATACATGAATACATGAGCTTGACAAGTTTTAAGACCCTTTTCTTGGGTCTTCAGAGTATATGAAATCACATAAAATTATTTAAAAGCCCTTCTACTAAAGCAAATATTACTTTAATTCTATTTATTGATGAATTTACAGCTGAGACTATGTCTGAGGTTAAAAGTAGAGCCTATAATAAAAAAGGACTTTCTCCTAGGCCTGTGTCAGTAAACATTACGACTTCTCATTCAGTAAACTGATAACCTGGAGTGACCAGTTAATGACAATGAATGATGTTAGATTTGAAAATAGCGTAAAAGAGAAACAACCAGAAGAGAAAACTGACATGCCTCTCTGATCATCTCAACAACCAAACTTCACACAAGATAAGCCTAGCACAGGGCACAGAGAATATATATCAGGAACAGCCAAGTGTCTTCCCTAAAGTCACACTGAGGAGTGCACCGACACGTTTCAGAATCCAACAGACCTTGGCATGAATGTCACCTGACTAGTTTGGGATTGTAACATGTACCAGAAACAGACCTCCAGTTTCCTTGAGTATAAAACTGCAACAGTGCCATCTGCCTCCTAGGAGCTGGGGTCAGGAGGAGGTACTTTCGCCCCAGAGTCCATCTCTCGACCACTGTGCCTGGTGTACTCCCTACACTGTGCTCACTTATGCTAAAACTCCAGAGAATTCACCATAAGCATGAGGACTACATCCAGCTTATCCATGAGTATGACAGCTATTCAGTATTATTCTGAAAGCTCCAGTAATGAAATGACATGAGAAAAAGGAATGACAAAGAAAATATATAAAAATAGGAGAAAGAAGCTCACCAAAATAGCATTATTTGAAAATTTTACAAAAAGCAATTCCCTTTGGAAATTCAGGATAACCAATTGAAAAATTGTTAAAATGGACGAGCAAATATAAACTAAATAGAATTTGAGTTTTCCTGTATTCCAGAGATTTTTTATTACAAAGCATAATGAGAAATAGATTTCCTTTGGATTAAGAAGCCATAGGTCCAACACTCCAACATATAGGCACAGGTAGAAACTTCCTCAACAAGAACTCCAAAGCACAGGAAATTAAGACAAGAATTAATAAGTGGGATAGCATTAAACTACAAAGCTTCTGCTCATCAAAGGAAACCATCAAGAGCTTAAAGAGAAAGCCTACGGAATGGGAAAAGATCTTTGCAAGCTATCCCTCTGACAGAGGTCTAATATCTAGGATATACAAAGAACTTAAAAGACTTTACACTAAGAAAACAAACAA
>PVJS01017770.1:0-35731 GCA_004027185.1 Glis glis
CTCTCTCTCTCTCTCTCTCTCTCTCTCTCTCTCTCTCTACTTAGTGAGGCCCTCCGCAACTTCGTGAGACCCAGTTTCAAAATAAAGTATAAAAAATAGGGCTGGGGGCGTAGCGCAGAGGTAGAACACCCCTGCGTTCAATCCCCGGTACCACAAAAAAAAAAAAACATAACTGTGAAGCCAAGCGTGGTGGCGTATGCTTGTCATCCCAGTACTTAGGAGACAGGAGGATCCGGGTTCACAGCCAGCCTCAGCTACTTAGTGAGGCCCTCTACAACTTAGTGAGACTCTGTTTCCAAATAAAGAATAAAAAATAGGGCTGGGGGTGTAGCTCGGAGGTAGAATGCCCCTGGGCTCAATCCCTGGTACTACAAAAAAAAAAAAAAAAAAAAAAGGACAGACTCCATCCAAAGGCTCAGTACATCTGTGTCATGGAATTCTCTAAGACCCTAAAAATGAACCAGGTGGAACTTTCCGTGCAGACACAGGAAGGAAGAAACCTAGGCTGACTGTTGGTTCACTCCTGCCTGGTTCCAGGGTTTGTCAGGGGTTTGTCAGACACACAAGTGTCAGCCATTGGGGGGCGGGGGATGAGGGGGTCCGGGATAACAAAGTAACAGTCAGACAAGCTCCCTGCCAGCATCAAGTTTTTCTTTAATGTTAGAGAAGATAAGAAAGAAACACAGTAACTACGGACTGGGGTCAGTGGCAGGAAGGAAATGAGCAAGATTCTACGGAGAAGCAAAGGAGGATGTTAGGTCCTGCAGGCGGAACAGTCTAGCTGTGACAATAATCTGTGACAAGAGCGCGCACGGCGGTCCAGGAACCACCAGAGGCCAGTGTGACTAGGACCGGGAGGGAGCCCGGAAGCTGGCCGGAGCCCAGTCCTGGGGCCTTCCTAGCCTGCGTGGGGATCTAGAAAGTCAGTCCAACTTGATGGGAGGCCCCAAGGTGCGCTGAACTTTTAGACCAGGCTTCCAATGCCTGTGTCACATGCTGCTGGTCATGGGACCCTGGGCAAATGATAGGTTTATGTCCCCATGCCTTGACTGTCTCATCTGCAAAATGGGGCTCTGAGTAACACACCAGGCCATGTCCATGTGGAGGGCTCAGGGGACACACTCAGGTTGCTGACATGGGGAAAAGCACTGTGGGTCTCTGACACACTTTTGGAAAGGGCCTGACAAGAACCATGTCATGCTTTCAAAAGAGCACTTTGACAGCTGTGTGGAGAAAGGTCTATAAGGGATAAAACTGCTCAGGAATAAAAGCAAACCCTCCAACAGTTACTTACAGAACAAAGCAAACCCTCCAACAGTTACTTACGCAATAACCTTTTTTTTTTTTTGGTACTAGGGATTGAACCCAGGGGCATTCTACTCCAAACTATACCGCCAACCCGATTTTGTTTTTTATTTTGAAACAAGGTCTCACTAAGTTGCGGAAGGTCTCACTAAATTGCTGAGGCTGTCCTCGAACCTGCAATCCTCCTGTCTCAGCCTCCCAAGTACTGGGATTACAAGCGTGCGCCACCATGCCCGGCTAGAACAACCCATTTTAATAGAGCTACGGGTAAATGAATGCAAATGGGTACAAATGATTGAAATAGAGTACAAAAGCCGGGCGTGGTGGCACATGCCTGTAATCCTAGCACTTGGGAGGCTGAGACAGGAAGATCACAGATTTGAGGCCAGCCTCAGCAACTCAGCGAGGTTCTCTGCAACTTAGTGAGGCCCTGTTTCAAAATAAAAAATAAAAAGCTGGCCGTGGTGGCGCACACTTGTAATCCCAGTACTTGGGAGGCTGACATAGGAGGATCCGGGTTCGCGGCCAGCCTCAGCTACTTAGTGAGGCCCTCCGCAACTTTGTGAGACCTGGTTTCAAAATAAAGGATAAAAAAATAGGGCTGGGGGTGTAGCTCAGAGGTAGAATGCCCCTGGGTTCAATCCCCGGTACCGCAAAAAAAATAAAATAAAATAAAAAATAAAAATAAAAATAAAAATAAAAAATAAAATAGGGCTGTGGGTATAGCTCAGAGGTAGAATGCCCCTAGGTTCCATTCCCAGTACCACAACACAAAAAGAAAAGAAAAAAAAGAGAGAGAAATACAGCACACACATCTGCAGGAAAAAAAAACCATCTGGAGAAAGAGTCACCAATCTGGTAGAACACGGATTCTCCACAAAGATAGGATTTTCATTTTGCAGGTTAACTATTTGCTTTTTTTTTTTTTTTTGGTACTGGGGATTGAACCCAGGGGCCTTCTACCTCTGAGCTGTACCCCCAGCTCTATTTTCTTTTAAAACAGGGTCTCACCAAGTTACTGAGGTCCTCTCTAAATTGCTGAGGCTGTCCTTGAACCTGCGATCGCCTATCTCAGCCTCCCAAGTACTGGGATGGCATGCATGCACCATCGTGCCCAGCAACTATTTGCATTTTTATAAGGCTCATGATTCATTGTTGTGGTCAGCAGACATTTGAATGAAATGAAGAAGAAAGAGCAACTTATCCTGGAGCTCTGGCTGGAGCCTGGGCAGGGCACGATGGGGTGCGGTAGGGGATAGGGGCAGCGCAAGATGGGGTGCAGTAGGGGGTGAGTCGAGCTTGGTACCTGCGTTGGCCTTGAGGTCCTCGGGGGTCACCATGACGACGAAGCGGATGGCGCGCTCGTTGCGGAACATCTCGTAGGCCCACCTGCGGATGGAGCGCATGCACTTCACCGCCGCGATGCCATTGTTGGCGATGAGCACCTGCGCGGGAAACCGGGAAGGGGCGGAGCTGCACACGCGCCTGCGCAGAGACGCCCTGCGCCCCCAGCCCATCTCTGCACCTCTCAGATCCTGTCGCCCATCATTCCTCTTTGTGTTGAGACAGGTCACAGCTCACAGCCTGGCAGGGAGCACGTGCTCCATGCCTACCGGCCCCACGAAGGAACCGTGCAGGGAAGGGATGCATGGACGAGAGAATGAACTTGATCCCTGTCTTCCCACCATAGGATCATGCATGATACACACCGAACACTCTAGCAAAGAGCACCACGTGCTTTAGCTGCCTTCTCTCATTTCATCCACACAGCAGCCCTTTGAGAGAGGTTTTAGTGTTCTCCTCTTTGGGGGTTAAAGACACTCAGGGCCGGGCGTGGTGGCGCACGCTTGTAATCCCAGTACTTGGGAGGTGGAGGCCGGAGGATGCGGGTTCACAGCCAGCCTCAGCTACTTAGTGAGGCCCTCTGCAACTTCGTGAGACCCGGTTTCAAAATAAAGTATAAAAAATAGGGCCGGGGGTGTAGCGCGGAGGTAGAATGCCCCTGGGTTCAATCCCCAGTACCGCAAAAAAAAAAAGACACTCAAGCTCAGAGGAGTTATGACACGTTCCCAAGGTCACACAGCCAGCAAGTGGCAGGCTGGGCCTCATATCCACAATATCGGAGTCTGCAATCAGACCTGTGCTCTGAGCTGTCCCCAGTGACTGCCTCTGTGTCCTAAAGGTGAGAGGTCTCAGATTTGCTAAGGAAGAACCGCAGTCATGCCAGCCAGCCCCCACAGCACAGAGCAACGCAACAGGTCCTGCTTCTAATGCCCGCTTGGGACATGAACTTGCTGTGTGGCCTTTGGCAGATTCCTGCCCTCTCTGAGATTTCTACTCACATAAGGAGGTCATACTGACAGTCCTCCTGGCCTGGTCTCCCAGAAATAAAGCCAAGCTCCAGTTTTCTTATTTCTGTTTTTTGTTTTGTTTTGTTGTAGGAGTAGTAGTAGTAGTAGTAATAGTAGTAGTACTGGGAATTGAACCCAGGGGCAACCTACCTCCGAGCTACAACCCCAGCCCTTTTTGGTTTTTTGTTTGGAAACAGGGTCTCACTACGTTGCTGAGAATCTCGTTGTGTTGCTGAGGCTGTCTTCAAACCTGCAATCCTCCTGTCTCAGGCACTCAATTATTGGGATTACAGGTGTGCACCACCATGCCTGGCTTAATTTTCTTGTTTAAAAAAATAAATCAGAGCTGTAATGAATTACACGCCTGTAATTCCAGTACTCGGGAGGCTGAAACAGGAGGATCACAGGTTCAATACCAGCCTTAGCAACTTAGCAAGACCCTCAGCAACTTAGCAAGACCCTGTTTTAAAATAAAAGGGCGGGGTAGAGCCCTGAGGTAGAACACACCTGGGTTCAATTCCTAGTACCTAATTAATTAATTAATTAATTAGGCATCCAGCCTCCAAGTTTTGACTTACAGAGTACTTTCATCACATAAATCCTCTCCCATTGATATATAATCCTCTTGAAAGCCCAGAGGAATTTGGGATGTGACTGCCCTTATTGCGTTAAATTTTACAGAAGGAGAAACTGAGCCCAAATCAGGCGCACCAGGATGTGACTCCAGGGTTCTTGGCTCAGGTTCAATGCCCTTTCTACCTTGTCAAAAATGCCTCT
This sequence comes from Glis glis, assembly GCA_004027185.1. NCBI lineage: Eukaryota > Metazoa > Chordata > Mammalia > Rodentia > Gliridae > Glis > Glis glis. The sequence goes on from PVJS01017770.1 coordinate 4,434, forward strand.
CAGAGCCAGGCATGGTGGCACATGCCTCTAATCCCAGTACTTGGGAAGCTGAGACAGGAGGACGGCAGGTTCGAGACCAACCTCAGCAACTTGGCGAGACCCTCTGCAACTTAGTGAGAAATTATTTCCAAATAAAAACTAGAATAGAGCTCAGGCATGTAGCTCAGAGGTAGAATGCCCCTGGATTCAATCCCTACTACCAAAAAATAAAAAATATAAAACGCCTCTTGGGAAGGGATGTGAAATGGCTGGAGCAAGGCTTTCTCAATCTTATTACCAAAGCAAAGCTTGGTCAAGAGGGCAGAGCAGCGAGTGACTCCATTGTTCTGGCACACTCTGGGATCCCCGGGCGGGGAGGGGGCCAGAGTGCTGTTGTAATCCCCATGCTGTGGCTTTCCCACGAGGAGTCTAGCACAGAGGGCAAACTGAGGTCAGGGCCGAAGCCACAAAGTGCTCTGGGCTGAGACTTCTGCAGTCGCCCCAGCTCCGGACTCCTGAGAACTTAGTGAGGCTCTTTGCAACTCAATGAAACCCTGTCTCAAAATAAAATCAAAAGCCAGGCATGGTGGCGCACACTTGAATTCCCAGTACTTGAGAGGCTGAGACAGCCTCAGCTACTTAGACCCTCCACAACTTAGTGAGACCCTGTTTCAAAATAAAGAATAAAAATAGGGCTGGGGTTGTAGCATGGAAGTAGAATGCCCCTGGGTTCAATCCCTAGTACTGCAAAAAATAAATAAATAAAATAGGGCTGGGGGTGTAGCTCAGAGGCAGAATGTCCCTAGGTTCAATCCCCAGTACCAAATACACTCACACACAAAATCCTGACCCTACTCTATGAGCTACCTGACCCTGGACGGCCATATCACATCTCTGAGTCCCACCTTCCCATGAATAATAGGAGGGGAATAACCACACAGCACAGGACCCTGGGCTTTCCTAAGAAGGAACAGGAGAGTGTGAGCGCCTTCCTAAATGGTGAACGTTACCCATAACGACAGTCATCAGGGCACGTGGCTCTCCCTCCCTCTAGGAAGCTCCGGTAACCCAGAAAAGGCAGCCCCTCTCACAAAAGCAGCTAGGGTCCTTGCAGGAGCCTCCTGACCATGCCCAGAGGCCCTAACGTCCCCCTCTGTGAAGTGGGGGGACGCACTGTTGCATCGCACTTGGAAGGGTAAAGGGCACGTGTCCCCGGAGGGTGGCCCTTGCCCGCTCTCCGCAGCAGCAGGAGGAAGGAGCTTCAAGCTGCTTCTCCCACCTCCAGCTGGGGGGAGGGGCCCTTCACCCCTACTCCACCCCACCCCAGGCAAGGGACCCCTCCATACCTTCTCGATGACCCGGTCCCCGCCAAAGCGTGTGACAAACTCTGCCGGGGAAGCCACAGTGAAGTCTCTGTGCAGGTCCAGCTTCTTGTGCTCCCGGCCCTTCTTCACCAGGTGGAGTCCAGACATGCTCGGCCTGCAGAGGACAAAGCCATCAGGGAAGAGGGCTGGGGTCTCCGGGAGGGAGTCGTACCTAGAAAACTAACCTCCACAGAGAAGCCAAGCGCACTAGAGCCTCCTCCACCCCGCACCCCTTCCCGCCACCACACGCCCCCCCCAGGGACCTTGGAGCAATTCACAAGGAGGCTGGAGGGCAGGAAGCATGCTCTCTAGGGACCAGTGCACAAACTCAGAAGACGCGACCCCTTGACCTGCCCTGCCTTAAGTATGACTGGACATGCCTATAATTTAGGAACTAAAATGCTGAAAAACTTAAAGCAGATGGGTGACTTAGGGTCAAAGAGGAAGTCCACACATTCTAATACTTCAGACTTGTTCAATGGTCCTTATATCCCTCATTCTACCTCTGAGCTACACCCCCAGCCCTATTTTTTTATTGTTTTTTGTTTTTTGTTTTTTTTTTGCGGTACCGGGGATTGAACCCAGGGGCATTTTACCTATGAGCTACACCCTCAGCCCTAGTTTTTTATTCTTTATTTTGAAACAGGGTCTCGCTATGTTGCGGAGGGCCTCACTAAGTAGCTGAGGCTGGCCGCGAACCCGGATCCTCTGGTGTCTGCCTCCCAAGTACTGGGATTACAAGCGTGCGCCACCACGCCCAGTTCCTCATGTGCTTTTCTGTATGTGTATTTCAAATTTTTACAAAACTGAAAACCACTTTAAAAACATGCCAGGCGTGGTGGTGCACGCCTATAATCCCAGTACTTGGGGGGCTAAGATAGGTGGATCGCAGGTTCAAGGCCAGCATGCAGTAACTTGGCAAGGCCCTGTGTTTCAAAATATAAAAGGCACCAGGCGTGGTGGCGCATGCTTGCAATCCCAGTACTTGGGAGGCTGAGACTGGAGGATCCGGGTTCGTGGGCCAGCCTCACCTACTTAGTGAGGCCCTCCGCAACTTAGTGAGACCCTGTTTCAAAATAAAGAATAAAAAACAGTCTTGAGGGTGTAGCCCAGAGGTAGAATTCCCCTGGGTTCAATCCCTAGTACCACAAAATACACACACACACCAGGCGTGGTGGCACACACCTGTAATCCCAGTACTCGGGAGGCTGAGATGGGAGGATCCAGGTTCTCGGCCAGCCTCAGCTACTTAGTGAGGCTCTCTGCAACTGAGACCCTGTTTCAAAATAAAGAATAAAAAATAGGGCTGGCAGTGTAGCTCAGAGGTAGAATGGCCCTGGGTTTCAGCCCCAATACTGCAAAAAAAAAAAATACACACACATTTTTCCTATCTGCAAAGTTCTAAACCATACGTGTACACAGTCATGCATTGCTTAATGATGGAGATGTCTGAGAAACATAAGTTAGGTGCTTGTATCTCTGCACAAACATCACAGGATGCACTTACACAAACCGGGACGGCTACCTCACGATGCCTAAGGTTATAACCTTAGGGGACCGCCATCGTACATGTGGTCAGTCGCTGGCTGCCAAGTGTCATCACTTGGAACACAACTGTCCTCTCGTCATTTGTCCATTTGAGACACCCTCTATGGCTCTCCCATGCAGAGGGATGCAGATTTGGCTCTTACATGGCCGCCCCATGCGCATCCCTCCAGCTGCTCAGCCTCTACAGGCCGACCGTACACTCCACTACTCAGTGTTTATTCGTCTGCGATCACTGTTCATAGAGAGTTGTGACAGGCCAGATTTCCTCCCTCCCTTCTTTCGTTTTTCCTGATGTTAATGATTTGCTCCTTTACCTGCTGGTCCTTGCACCCACTGCTGATGGGTGCAAGCACCTAGCGGACTCCCAGTACACGTGCGGCAACTGGTCAGTTCCATCCTGTCCGTGGGGGCGACCCCTCCCTCCAGAAGAGCTCTGTTCCCCTTTCATCTCCTTTCAAGCTGTTCTCGAGGCCCCTTCACCACCACCATCCATCTGGGATTTCCCGTCACTGAAGCCTCAGAGTTCCTCTCGCCTTTCCTCAAAGTGGAAGCCCTCATTTGAGTCCCTTTTTCTCAGTGGACTCTCTTGTTTTTTCGGGATTTTTTGGTGGTACTGAGGATTGAACCCAGGTGCGTTCTACCTCCAAACTACAACCCCAGGGTTATTTATTTTTATTTATTTATTTATTTATTTATTTATTTATTTATTTATTTTGCAGAACTGGGGATTGAACCCAGGGGCATTCTACCTCCAAACTACACCCCTAATGCTATTTTTTTTATTTTTATTTTTACTTACTTATTTTTTGCGGAACTGGGGATTGAACCCAAGGGCATTCTACCTCCAAGCTACACCCTCAGCCCTATTTCCTTCCTTCCTTCCTTCTTCCTTCCTTCTTCCTTCCTGCTTCCTTCCTTCCTTCCTTCCTTCCTTCCTTCCTTTCTTTTACAGTACCAGGGATTGAACCCAGGGACATTCTACCTCTGAGCTACACCCCCAGCCCTATTTTTTATTCTTTATTTTGAAACAGGATCTCACTAAGTTGCGGAGGGTCTCACTAAGTAGCTGAGGCTGGCCACAAACCTGGATCCTCAGGTCTCAGCCTCCCAAGTACTGGGACTACAAGCGTGCACCACCACGCCCAGCTTTTATTTTTATTTTGAAACAGAGTCTCACTAGGTTGATGAGAGTCTCACTACTTGCTGAGGCTGTCCTCGAACCTGCGATCCTCCTGTCTCAGCCTCCCAAGTCCTGGCATTACAGGCGTGTGTCACCGCGCCTGGTCTTGCTGAAGTTTATTCTTCAGGAGTTTCATCTGATACAAGGCTGGACAATGCCGAGTCATGTGACGATGGCACCCTCAATCTGCCAGCCCATTCCTGGATGGCCTGAGCCTCCTGGTCACCTCCATCCTGGACAATCCCTTTGATTCTATGTTGGAGCTTCTGTCACCTGTCTTTGGTGTGTTGTCCTTCCTTAGTTTACCCTCTGGTTTCAGAGGAAGTCCTCCTCAAGCAGCTTTCTGAGAAAAGGTATGGTAGGGCGGATTTTGTGGCTTGGCATGCTTTATATTTATTTATTTATTTATTTATTTATTTATCTATCGATTTATTTATTTATTATGGTGCTGGGGATTGAACCCAGAGGCACTCTACTTCCAAGCTACACCCTCAGCCCGATTTTTTTTTTTTTTTTGGCGGTACCAGGGATGGAACCCAGGGGCATTCTACCTCCGAGCTACACCCCCGGCCCTATATTTTATCCTTTATTTTGATACCGGGTCTCACGAAGTTGCTGAGGGCCTCACTAAGTAGCTGAGGCTGGCCGCGAACCCGGATCCTCCAGTCTCTGCCTCCCAAGTACTAGGATTACAAGCGTGCACCACCACGCCTGGCTCCCGGATTTTATTTCTTATTTGGAAACAGGGTCTCACTCGGTTGCTGAGAGCCTCGCTAAATTGCCGAGGCTGGCCACGAACCTGCGATCCTCCCGTCTCAGCGTCCCAAGTTCTGGGATTACAAGTGTGCTCCACCACGCCCGGCTTGGCATATTTTAACACTTTTTCTGCTCTCACATGCAACCCCATCGTCTATGGAATTCTAACTCTTCTTTGTGGAAGCCTATGCCATTGTGTCCTGACTTCCAAGGTTATTCTGATCCTTGATCCTCCCAGGAGACCTGTTCCTTTGTATCTGGAAGCTTCCAGGATCTTCTCTGTGTCAGCAGTATCAACCAGTTTCACAGTGATGAGCCCAGATACATGTCTGCTTTTATTAATGACGCTGTGAATCTCTCAGGCCCACTCAATCTGTTTGGGGGTCTATTGTGGATGATGATGTTGTTGTTGTTGTTGTTTGTGGTGTTAGGGACCAAACCCAGGGTCTCACACTGCTAGGCAAGTGCTCACCACTGACTTCCACCCCAAGGCTCAACCTTCTCGACCTGGAAACACACGTCCTGGAACTTTGTCCTTAAATATTTCCTTACGTGCCGGGCATGGTGGCGCATGCTTGTAATCCCAGTACTTGGGAGGCTGACACAGGAGGATCGCAAGTTCAAGGACAGCCTCAGCAAGTAGTGAGACTCTCATCAACTTAGTGAGACCCTGTTTCAAAATAAAAATAAAAATAGGGCTGGGAGTGTAGCTCGGAGGTAGAATCCCCTGTGCCACACACACAAAATATATATATATATATATATCCTTACCCTTTTTTTTGGTACTGGGGATTGAACCCAGGGGCATTCTATCTTGGATTCCATCCCTACCATGGAAGGAAGGAAGGAAGGAAGGAAGGAAGGAAGGAAGGAAGGAAGGAAGGAAGGATGGTTCTCACAACTATATGGGAACTGAGCACTAGACAGGTGGTGGGTTGGCTGACCTGAGCTGGGCAGATGCGATTTAGGGGGGCTGTGTGCTGGGCATCCTAAACGGGTTCCTCTCTTTCTTTTTTTTTGTGTTTGGGGGGTTACTGGGGATTGAGTACAGGGGCATTCTACCTCTGAGCTACACCCCCAGCCCTTTTTATTTTTTTGTTTCGAAACAGGATCTCACTAGGTTGCTGAGAGTCTCACTAAGTTTCTGAGGCTGGCCACAAACCTGCAATCTTCCTGTCTCAGCCTCCCATGTACTGGGATTACAGGCATGCACACTGAGCCGGGCTCTGAATGTGTGTGTGTGTGTGTGTGTGTGTGTGTGTGTGTGTGTTACTGGGGATTGAACCCAGGGCCATTCTACCTCTGAGCTACACCCCCAAGCCCTTTCTTTATTTTTGAAACAGGGTCTCACTGAGTTGCTGAGGGCCTCACTAAGTTGCTGAGACTGGCCTTGAACCTGCAATCCTCTTGCCTCAGCTTCCCAAATACCGGGATTAGAAGCTTGCGCCGCCATGCCCAGCTCCGAATGGATTTCTGATTCCACAGGGAAAAGTCTTCCTGGCTTCTGCCAGGACCATGAAGGTGAAGCGAGAGCCTGGGGCACAGGGCGGCTCTCAGGGTCCAGCGCCTACACATCTGTGTGGGATTCAAACCCCACGCCCTCCGCTCGGCCTGTCAATCTCCAGCCCCCAATCCCTCTGCTTGTCCTCTCCTGAGAATGATCTGCCTGCCACCTGCCGCCTTCTGTTAGGTAGAAGCGGAGAGCCCCAGACATAGCCAGCTGCAGAGGGGACCTGGGGCTGCTCCCCCAGTCCTTTTTATTTCAGAACCCCCCCCTTCACTATCCTTTCTGCCCCAGTTCCAGAGGTGTCCTGTGCTGCCAGGCCCTGTGCCTTTTGGGGGTTCTGCAGTACAGATCTGGGGGGGCACCCAGCTTTCTTGGTTCTGCCAAGTCAGCTACTGCTTATTCATCTGCTTCTGGCTTCCAAAATGTTGGTTGTAATCTCCCTTCCGGTTCTCAAGGTCTCTTTAAAAATACAGAAGTAGAGCCAGGCGTGGTGGCGCACGCTTGTAATCCCAGTACTTGGGAGGCTGAGACAAGAGGATCACAGGTTTGAGAACAGCCTCAGCAAGTAGTGAGAGTCTCATCAACCTAGTAAGATACTGTTTCATAATAAAAATAAATAGGGCTGGTGGTATAGTCCAGAGGTAGAATGCCCTTGGGTTCAATTCCCAGTACCAGAAAAAAAATAAAATAAAAATACATAAGTAGCCAGGCATGGTGGTGCACACTTGTAATCCCAGTACTTGAGAGGCTGAGACAGGAGGATCACAGTTTCAAGGCCAGCCTCAGCAATTTAGTGAGGCCCTCCGCAACTTATTGAGACCCTATTTCAAAATAAAAAATAGAAAACAGAGGCCGGGCATGGTGGCGCACGCTTGTAATCCCAGTACTTGGGAGGCTGAGACCAGAGGATCCGGGTTTGCGGCCAGCCTCAGCTACTTAGTGAGGCCCTCCGCAACTTTGTGAGACCCAGTTTCAAAATAAAGTATAAAAAATAGGGCCGGGGTGTGTAGCTCAGAGGTAGAACGCCCTTGGGTTCAATCCCCGGTACTGCAAAAAAAAAAAAAAAAATAGAAAATAGGACTGTGTTTAATCCCCAGTAAAACATATATATATATATACACATATAAATGTTTATTTATCTACTTCATGTATTAATTTATTGCATTCAGAATTAGAGAGTCTTAAACAAGGGATTGCAGCGGGCATGGTGGTGCACGCTTGTAATCCCAGTACTTGGGAGGCTGAGACAGGAGGATCCGGGTTCGCAGCCAGCCTCAGCTACTTAGTGAGGCCCTCCACAACTTTGTGAGACCCAGTTTCAAAATAAAGTATAAAAAATAGGGCCGGGGGTGTAGCTCAGAGGTAGAACTCCACTGGGTTCAATCCCCGGTACCACAAAAAAAAAAAAAAGAAAATAGGACTGTATTCAATCCCCAGTAATATACATATATAATATGTATAATATATATATACACACATATAAATATTTATTTATCTATTTCATGTATTAATTTACAGCATTCAGAATTAGAGAGTCTTAAGCCGGGCGTGGTGGCGCACGCTTGTAATCCCAGTACTTTGGGAGGCGGAGACCGGAGGATCAGGGTTCGTGGCCAACCTCAGCTCTCACTTTCTCTCTCCCTGTCTCTCCCTCTCTCTCTCTCCTTAGCGAGGCCCTCCCCATCTATCACCTGCCCCATCTCTCACCTTCCCTCTGCCCCCATCTCTCACCTGCCCCTGCCCCATCCCTCACCTGCCCCTGCCCCATCTCTCACCTGCCTCTGCTCCATCTCTCACCTGCCCACTGTCCCCATCTCTCACCTGCCCCATCTCTAACCTACCCCTGTTCCCATTCTGTCCACACAACCTTCCCTGACTGGCTGGCCTGATCCTTTGCTCCAGAAAGTCTATCACATCCCATTTCCACACACACAAACATTAAAACTCTTAGCAATTTAACCCGAAACACAATCAAGAAACAGTTCATTCTGAGGCTTGGGAAAAACCATTCACGGCTGCCATTTTGGTTTCGAAGCTAGTGATGGATCCCCTTCGTCAGACAGGCCACAAGCCGGTCACTGCCAACTAGGCAAGGTGACTGCAGCTGCCCAGGCCTGTCGCAGGCCCGTCTGCAGGCTCGTGGCTATTTTCATTCTTCTTGACACGGCTGGAGTCTACCCAGCACTGGCTCCAGGCACCGACCTTCAGGTGGCGTTTGGTCCAGTTGAAGGAGACCCATCGGAGGCTCTGACCTCACACAGCAGGGCACGAGTCAGGGCCAAAACGTTCCACGGTGACTTTGCAAATGGCTTCGGTAGCCATCAACAACAGAGGTGTCAGCCAAACACCAAATACAGTCAGCTGTCGGAACACAAGACCAGGCCAAACTGTATCGGGAAGGGAGGAAATCAACGGTCTCAGGGGCCTGCTACGGATCAGGCACCGGGCCTTCCCACAGCCCCGTGCAGGAGGCCAGCACGTCCGAGGAGGAGACAGAAGCTCAGAGAGGCCACTTCCCTCCGGCCACTCACACGACGAGCGGCACAGCTAGACTTCCAACACAACTCCCTCCAAACAGAATCTGATTTGGAGGCAGAAGGATTTCTGAGAATGGAAACACCTCTATTGACTGTTCTTAAAAAAAACAAGCATTACAGCCGGGCATGGTGGTGCTCGCTTGTAATCCCAGTACTCGGGAGGCTGAGACCGGAGGATCCGGGTTCGTGGCCAGCCTCAGCTGCTTAGTGAGGCCCTCCGCAACTTAATGAGACCATTTCAAAATGAAGAATAAAAAATAGGGCTGGGGGCGTAGCTTGGAGGTAGAATGCCCCTGGGTTCAATCCCCAGTACCGCAAAAAAAAAAAAAAAATGTAATCCCAGTACTTGGGAGGCTGAGATAGGAGGATCGCAGGTTCGCAGCCAGCCTCAGCTACTTGTGAGGCCCCCTGCAACTTAGTGAGATCCTGTTTCAAAATAAAGAATAAAATAGGGCTGGGGTGTAGCTCGGAGGTAGAATGCCCCTGGGTTCAATTCTCAGTGCCACAAAAAAACAAAACAAGCATTATATATATTTGCCTCTGAAATAAAAGACAGTATGTAGCCAGGCCTGGTGGCGCACGCTTGTAATCTCAGTACGTGGAAGGCTGAGACCGGAGGATCTGGGTTCGTGGCCAGCCTCAGCTACTTAGTGAGGCCCTCCGCAACTTAGTGAGACCCTGTTTCAAAATGAAGAATAAAAAAAAATAGGGCCGGGGGTGTAGCTGGATGTAAAATGCCCCTGGATTCAATCCCCGTACCGCAAAAAAAAAAAAAAAAGACAAAATGTGCAATGCTGAGTTCTCAACTGGGGGTAACTTTGCTCCCCAGGGGACACTTGGCAATACCAGCAGACTTTTTTTTTGTTTTGGGGGGTTTCTTTTTGGTAGTCACCGTGTGGGGAGTGTGCTAATGCCATCTAGTGGGTAAAGACCAGGGATGTCGCGCAACATCCTACAATGCACAGGACGGTCCCTGACCAAAACACACACACACACACACACACACACACACACACACACACACACCTGTATCCGCAGAGCCCCAGCTGAGAAATCCTAATAGACTGGAACCATTTCCCCAGGCTTCAAACCCAAACCCACAATCTACCACTTAGGACCTGTGAGGTCCTGAGAAAGTTCCTTCGGTACTCTGTGCCTCAGTTTCCTCTGAGGATATAAATAGTAAGAGTCACTGGAAAGAAATCATAGGGTCTGGCCTTCGGTAAAGAGCTTGCATCCCTTAGCTGCTATGTAGCCCAGGGTGGCCCACTGGGCTAGGGCTATGGCATGACCCAGCTCTGTGTGTGTGTGTGTGTGTATGTGTGTGAGACTGGGGACTGAACACAGGGGTGTTCTGCCTCTGAGCTATACCCCGAGCCCTTTTTTAGTTTTGATTTTGAAACAGGGTCTCATTAAGTTACTAAGGCCCTCGCTAAGTTGCTGAGACTGGTCTCCAACCTGCCATCCTCCTGTCTCAACCTCCCAAGGACTGGGATTATAGGTATATGCCACCACACCCGGCATGACCCAGTTCTGAAATCCCTGACCTCTTTTTTCTTCTGTAAAACAGAGATGGTGACAGCTTCCCTGACTGGCAGCTGATGGGACGGAAGGTATCGTTTGGGTGGAATGTTTCTGTTATCAGAAAGCAAGAAAACATATTGTATGGCCCAGTAAAAACTGACAATGTGAAACTTTATCTTTTCAACCCAAAACTGGGCTCCTTGATAAAGAGTCCCTGGAGAGTTTCTCAGGCCACGGCCTCTCCATGACTCCTGGGATAGCCACTAGGTCAGGGGTAAGTGAACAAGAGCTCCCGGGTCAAATCCAGTCTGCCATGAGTTTCGGTACCTCCCACAAGCTCAGAATGGCCCTGACATTTTTCAAAAGTTGGAAAAAAAAAATCAAAAGAATCCTATCGTGTGATGCGTGAAAATTATACGCAATTCCAATTTCAGTGTCTTAAATGCTTGTTTGGAACACAGCCTGGCCCGTTCCATTGCACAGCTATGGCTGCTGGTGCAGGAAATATCGGAGTCAGTAGTTGTAACAGAGATCATATGGCCATGAGGCTGAAAATATCTACTACATGACCCTTTCTGAAAACAGCGTGCCTACCCCAACCCTGACCTAAGAACCTTTGAAAGATACCTGGGCAGCACCTGGACTTATTCATCAGAATTTATAGGACCGAGCTGGGTGTGGTGACGCTCGCTTGTAATCCCAGTACTTGGGAGGCTGAGACAGGAGGATCACAGGTTCGAGGCCAGCCTCAGCAACTTAGTGAGACCCTGTTTCCAAATTAAAAAAAAAAATAGGTCTGGGGTGTAGCCCAGAGGTAGAAGGTCACTGGGTTCTATCCCCAATACCAAAAAAAAAAAAAGAATGTATAGGGGTGAGGGAGGGGGGCCTGAGCATTTGTGTTTTTCAAAGTATCCCTCCCCCAGGAAATTCTCACGCACAGTCAGGAATGAGAGCCGGCGATCTCCAAGCAACACTTCAAGGGCTGCTGCCAAGCCCTGAGAAGAATTCCCACGCCACCGCCATCGCTCAGAACGTGGCCTCGCTGAAGCCCAGATTCTACCTCCCTCTCCCCAAATTTATTCCATCCCTTTCCACCCAGGTGTCTTTCAAGAAACCCTTCCTCTTCCACTCAGATCCACATTCATTTCTCTCTCTCTCTTTTTTTTTTTTTTTTTTTTGGTGCTGGGGATTGAACCCAGGGGCATTCTACCTCCGAGCTACACTCCCACCCCTATTTTATTTTTATTTTGAGATAGGGTCTCGCTAGGTTGATGAGAGTCTCACTACTTGCTGAGACTGTCCTCGAACCTGCAATCCTCCTGTCTCAGCCTCCCAAGTACTGGGATTACAAGCGTGCGCCGCCACACCTGGCCCCACATTCATTTCTCTATTCTCTGACCTCTGACCCCATTCGCGTGCCAAGGAAAACTGGTTAGCATTTGGGACTTGCATCTGAACTCTGGCTCCTTCAGTGGCCCAGGACTTGGGGCAGGATCCCAAGGCAGGGCCCTTTCGCAACTGGCTATCTTGGCCGTTGTCGGTCAGTGCGCATGTTGGCGCTGAGCCTAGCCCTCCAGACCAGCGGTAAGTCTAGAAAGGCCTGTTAGGATTAGCCCCGACAAGGACACGGAGGTTGTATGGCTTGAGGGCACCTGCTCAGGGCCATAGCTCAATGGCAGGGTTGGGGTGTCCGACTCCACCCTTCAGCAACTCTACCTGAAAGCTCAGAGAAGATGGATGCCACATATCATGTTATGTTCCATATGGGGACCCCATGTCCCCAACCTGCTGGGACAATCCCCAACTCTTCCAAATTGTCTTCTTGGATTAAAGTAGTGTGTGGAGCTGGGCGTGGTGGTGCACGCTTGTAATCCCAGTACTTGGGAGGCTGAGACAGGAGAATCGCGGGTTCGCCGCCAGCCTCAGCAAGTAGTGAGACTCTCATCAACCTCGCGAGACCCTGTTTCAAAATAAAAATAAAAAAATTGGGCTGGGGGTGTAGCTTGGAGATAGAAGGCCCCTGGGTTTCACCTCCAGTACCACAAAAAAAAAAGTAGTGTGTGGAGCCGGGTATGGTGGAACACATCTGTAATCCTGGTACCTGGGAGGCCTGGTACTTTTGAGGACAACTTCTGTAAGTAGTGATACCCTCATCAATTTCACGAGACTCTGTTTCAAAATTTAAAACATATGGCTGGGAAGCCGGGCGTGGTGGCGCACACTTGTAATCCCGGTACTTGGGAGGCAAAGACCGGAGGATCCGGGTTCAAGGCCAGCCTCAGCTACTTAGTGAGGCCCTCTGCAACTTGGTGAGACCCTGTTTCAAAATAAAGAATAAAAAATAGGGCTGTGGGTATACCTCGAAGGTAGAACGCCCCTGGGTTCAATCCCCGGTACCGCCAAAAAAAAAAATACAGCTGGGGGTATAGCTCAGAGGTAGAATGTCCTTGGGTTCAATCCCCAGTACTGCAATCAATCAATCAGTCAATAAATGGCTGTAGCTTGGAGGTAGAATGCTCCCGAGTTCAATCCCCAGTACCAAAAAATAAAAAATAAAAGTAGTGTGGAGACTGTATTTATACTGGGAATAAAGTGTACAGTTAAATGTGATTGAAGCCAGGTGTAGTGGAGGACGCTTGTAATCCCAGTACTTGGGAGGCTGAGACCAGAGGACCACAGGTTTGTGGCCAGCCTCAACAATGAGAGGCCCTCCACAACTTAGTGAGACCCTGTTTCAAAAAAAATAGGGCCGGGGGTGTAGCTCAGAGGTAGAACGCCCCTGGGTACAATCCCCAGTACCCCACACACACACACACAAAAAGTAAGATGCTAAACTTCTTGTACAAATAGCTTTACTGGTCAGAAAAGAATGTTTCCTTTGTAGAGCACATGGCTAGTCTGAGAGCACTCTAGGGCTTGAGTGTTTTTGCAGAGGAAATAGATAAGGGCTTCAAACGTACATAATATAATATAACCTAGCACCATGGCTCACACCTGTGACCCCAGTACTGGGGGGCTGAGCCCGGAGGATCGCAGGTTCAAGGCTAGCTCACAGTAACTTAGCAAGACCCTGCTTCAAAATAAAAACAGCTGGGGATGCAGCTCAGGGGTGGGTTCAATCCCCAGTACCACACACAGAAAAGAAAAGGCCTCTCTCATTCTTGGTGTAGGTCGCATTTGCCCTTTTTGTGTGTGTGTGTGTGGTACTGGGGGTTGAACCCAGGGGCATTCTACCTCCAAGCTACACCCCCAGCCCTATTTTTTATTCTTTATTTTGAAACAGGGTCTCACTAAGTTGCGGAGGGCCTCACTAAGTAGCTGAGGCTGGCCACGAACCCGGATCCTCCAGTCTCAGCCTCCCGAGTACTGGGATTACAAGCGTGCTCCACCACGCCCAGCTCACATTTGCCCTTGAATGGGTATTCCTTGCTTTCTTAAATAAATCAGGAAGGAAGGAAGGAAGGAAGGAAGGAAGGAAGGAAGGAAGGAAGGAAGGGTGTGTGTGTGTGTAAGGGAGGGAGGGCAGGCTCCATGCTCCACAGACTTAGTGTACCAAAAGGATGTGACCTAAACCTGGCCCTGGCCCCTCTCCTGGCCCCTGGCTTGCCTTGCATGAAGTGCTTCAAGGAGGCCCCTTAAAGGTTTTCTGAAAATCCACTCTACAGAAGAATTGAAGAACTAGAAGGCCAGCCTTCCTCCTAGCAGCTGGCTACAAGGCAAAGACACGTATGTGTATGTGTGTGTACACGCACGTGTGTGTGTGTGTGTGTTACTGGGGATTGAACACAGGGCTGTTCTATCCCCAGCCCTATTTTTATTTTTTATTTTGAAACAGGGTCTGACTAAGTTGCTGAGGCTGGCCTGAGAACCTGGGATCCTCCTGTCTCAGCCTCCCAAGTACTGGGATGCCCATCTGGAGATGCTTCTCTTGACCTCTTTGAACCTGCCTTCCTGGGGCTAAGCAATCTCAGGGGCCCTCCAGCACCAAAAGTCCTCAGTGCCTCATACTCCCGGGTCACAGTAACCAGGTACACAGTGAGGCCTTCAGTCTTCAAACGACATTAGGAGTCTTTTTTTTCTTTCGTGGTACTGGGGATTGAACCTGGAAGGATTTTACTTCTGAGCTACACCCTCAGTCCTATTTTATTTATTTATTCATTCATTCATTCATCCATTCATTCATTCATTGTGGTACCAGGGATTGAACCCAGGGGCATTCTACCTCCAAGCTACACCCCCAGCCCTATTTTTTTTTCTTTATTTTGAAACCGGGTCTCACTAAGTTGCAGAGGGCCTCACTAAGTAGCTGAGGCTGGCCGCGAACCCGGATCTTCCGGTCTCAGCCTCCCAAGTACTGGGATTACAAGCGTGGGCCACCACGCCTGGCTTGCTTATTCTTTATTTTGAAAGAGGGTCTCACTAAGTTGCAGAGGGCCTCACTAAGTAGCTGAGGCTGGCCACGAACCTGCGATCCTCCGGTCTCAGCCTCCCAAGTACTGGGATGACAAGCGTGCGCCACCACACCCAGCATTATTTTTATTTTGAAACAGGGTCTCGCTAGGTTAATGAGAGTCTCACTAGTTGCTGAGGCTGTCCTGGAACCTGCGATCTAGGAGGAACTTTTATTTTTGAAGGAATCTACTTGAGAAGGTTGTGCCCTCAAAGGTGTAGAACTGAGCCGGGTGTGGTGGTACATGTCTGTAATCCCAATACTTAGGAGGCTGAGACGGGAGGATTGCAAGTTTGAGGCCAGCCTCAACAATTTAGTAGGGCCCTCAGCAACTCAGCAAGACCCTGTTTCAAAATAAAAACTAAAATTGGTCTGGGGTTGTAGCTCAGAGGTAGAATGTCCCCAGGTTCAATCCCCAGCACTGCAAAAAAAAAAAAATGTAGAACCCTGGCTTCCTATACAGTGGGCCTGTGGGCAGCAGCCTGGGTTCGAATTTCTGTTCTGTTCTCACATGCATTAAAGATGTAAGTTTCCTCCTGTGTAAAATGGGGACGGCAGCACAGCCTCATGTCCTGCAGGAGTTTCGTGAAGATGGCATGACATCTCACCTCCACAGCACTCAGACTGGCACACTGAGAGCACACCAGCAGTGGCAGAGTCGCTACAGGTGTACCCCAGGCCTTTACAATAACCTAAGCCTGCCGTGGTGGCGCACGCTTGTAATCCAGTACTTGGGAGGCTGAGATACGAGGATCCGGGTTCGCAGCCAGCCTCAGCTACTTAGTGAGATCCTCCACAACCTAGTGAGACCCTGTTTCCAAATAAAGAATAAAAAATAGGGCTGGGGGTATAGCTTGGAGGTAGAATGCCCCTGGGTTCAATCTCCAGTACCGCAAAAAAAAAAAAAAAAAGAATTACAATAACCTCCCCTTTTCCACAACAGATACATTCTTACACCCCCATTGGAGGCCGGAAACCATGGATAGTGCCGAACCCTATATACTCTATTTTTTCCCCTATATATACATATCTATGAAAAAATTTGACTTTTAGCCAGGTGTGGTGGCACACACCTGTAATCCTAGTACTTGGGAGGCTGAGACAGGAGGATTGCAGGTTCAAGGACACCCTCAGCAAGTAGTGAGACTCTCATCAACCTAGTAAAACCCTGTTTCAAAAGAAAAAACAATCTAAAAATAGGGCTGGGCATGTAGCTTGGAGGTAGAATGCCCCTGGGTTCATTTCCACACACAAAAAATTTTTTTTAACTTTTAAATTTGGCACAATAAAGCCAGGCATGGTGGTGCATTCCTGTAATCCCAGTACTTGGAAGGCTGAGACAGGAGGATCACAGTTCCAGGACAGCCTCAGCAAGTAGTGAGAGTCTCATCAACCTAGAGAGACCCTTTTTCAAAATAAAAAAATAAAAAACAGGGCTGGGGGTGTAGCTTGGAGGTAGAATGTCCCTGGGTTCAATCCCCAGTACCACAAATTAATTAATTAATTAATTAATTAATAGAATAAAGTTAGCACAATAAGATATTAACAACAGTAACCAACAGTAAAATAGAACAATTATAACAAGATATTGTAGTAAAATTGCCAGCGTCACTTCTCTTGTGTTTTGGCAGCATTATAAGTAAAGTAATAGTTATTTGAACACAAGTAGTATGACACCAAAATGGGCAATCCAATAATCAAGAAGACTACAGCCGGGCATGGTGACACATGCCTGTAATCCAGTATTTGGGAGGCTGAGGCAGGAGGATCGCAGGTTCGAGGCCAGCCTCAGCAACATAGCGAGACTCTCAGCAATTTAACAATACCCTGTCTCAAAACCAAAAAATAAAAAGGGTTGTGGGTGTAGCTCAGAGGTAGAATGCCCCTGGGTTCAATCCCCAACACTCTCCCCCCCTCCCAAAAAAAAGAGTGCTACTAAATGACTAGGGTGCCGGTGGCATACACAAGATGGATACGCTGGACACGGACAAAACCAGTACAGATAAACTGGACAAAGTCCTGGGTGGGAATGCATGAGATTTCATCATACTACTCAGAATGGGGAGCAATTTAAAACTTAGGAATTTCTGAAAATTTTCACACCACGATCAACAGAGAGCAAAACCACAGATGGGGGGGGGGGCTACTACACTGAGACCACCTCTGGTTCCCCCACTAGATCATGAGTCCTTAGAGGGCAGAGGTCATGTTTCCCAAACCCTTTCGGTCCCTCCCTGATCCCAGAGGCTGTCTCTCTGCATGGGAGGTGTGCAAAGAATGTTTAACACCAGGTAAACCCATCCTACCAAGGCATGCCTCATGGTGCTGTCTGTAACGGCGAACGAAGAGAAACAGCTCAAATACCCACTTTTTTTTCTTTCGGTACTGGGGATTGAACCCAGGGGCTTTCTACCTCCAAACTCCACCCCCAGCCCTATTTTTTATTTATTTTGAAACAAGGTCTCACTAAATTGCAGAGGGCCTCACTAAGTAGCTGAGTAGCTGAGGCTGGCCGCGAACCTGCAATCCTCTGGTCTCAGCCTCCCGAGTATTGGGGTCACAAGTGTGCGCCACCACGCCCGGCCAAATACCCACTATTAACAGCAGGTTACTTACACATTTTTTTTTTTTTGCGGTACCGGGGATTGAACGCAGGGGCGTTCTACCTCCGCGCTACGCCCCCGGCCCTATTTTTTATACTTTATTTTGAAACCGGGTCTCACAAAGTTGCGGAGGGCCTCACTAAGTAGAGAGAGAGAGAGAGAGAGAGCTGAGGCTGGCCGCGAACCCGGATCCTCCGGTCTCCGCCTCCCAAAGTACTGGGATTACAAGCGTGCGCCACCACGCCCAGCTACTTACACATTTTAAGGGGTACCCGTTTACACTCTGGACCCAGTGAAAGCGTAGTGTAGAACAGGGACTTGCAAGCGTTTTCTGTGCAATGCCAGACAGCTAGCACTTCACTGTTACAGACCAGTCTCGGTCCCACTACGGAACCCTGACTAGGAAGCACAAACGCAGCCACAGGCTATAGATAAAATCACGTGTGGCTGTGTTCCAATAAAACTTTATTTGTGGCCAGGTGTGGTGGCGCATGCTTGTAATCCCAGTACTTGGGAGGCTGAGACAGGAGGATCGCGGGTTCACAGCCAGCCTCAGCAACTTAGTGAGGCCCTCTCCAATTTAGTGTGACCTTGTTTCAAAATAAAGAAATAAAATAGGGCTGGGGGTGTACCTCGGAGGTAGTATGCCCCTGCATTCAACCCCCAGCACCAAAAAAAAAAAAATTTATTTGTGAACCCAGGGGCATTCTACCTCTGAGCTATACCCCCCAGCCCAATTTTATTTTGAAACAGGGTCTCACTAAGTTGCGGAGGGCCTCACTAAGTTGATGAGGCTATCCTCAAACCTGGGATCCCCCTGTCTCAGCCTCTCAAGTACTAGAATTACAGGTGTGTACCACCACTCCTGGCTAGACATTTGAATTTTACATAATTTTCACGTCACAAAAGAGCGTCCTCCTTTTGATTTTTTTCCCCCAACCATTTAAGCATGTAAGAACCAGTCTTTGTTCTCAGGCCACACAAAAACTGGCAGGGGGTCAGAGATTGCTGATCTCACCGGCAAAACAATACTAAAAGCAACCCGATTGTGGGCGCACCTGTAATCCCAGTACTTGGGAGGCTGAGACCGGAGGATTGCAGGTTGGAGGACAGCCTCAGCAACTTAGGGAGAATTTCAGCAACTTAGCAAGACCCTGTTTCTAAATAAATAAATGAATTAGGGCTGGGGGGGGGTGTAGCTCAGAGTTAGAATGCCCCTAGGTTCAATCCCCAGTAATCTCAGTACTTTCGAGGCTGAGACAGGAGGATTGGAGGTTCGAGTGCAACCTCAGCAATTTAGGGAGAATCTCTGAAATTTAGCAAGACCCTGTTTCTAAATCAATGAATCAATCAATCTATCAATGGGGCTGGGGGTGTAGCTCAGAGTTAGAATGCTCCTGCGTTCAATCTCCAGCATCAAAAAAAGGGGGAGCAGGAGGAGAAAGAGGAGCAAAAACAAGAAACAAAACTGCAATGAAAAAAGAAGACTGCAAGGATATACAACTGTTGATGCTCACAGGGGTGGAATTGTGATTTTTTTGTTTCTCCTTTTGGCTTAACTATAGTTTTCTGAATTTTCAACCACGAATATAAGCATCGCTTGGGTAACTGTTTAAGTGCAACAAAATGACGACCGAAAGGAAAAGAAACAAAATCGAGTAGGCGGGGCCAAGAAGCCCTCTGGCATGGAGATGCCTGCACTAATCTACTCAGAAAACGACCTTAAAGGCGAGGTCTCCTCTGGACCGGGTCACTTCGACCCGGGCCGCAGCTTCCAAAAATCTTGCCCTGTGCCACCGCTGTCCTTCTCAAGGCTGGGGTGGCCCCCGCCCCCGCGTCGGTCCCTAGGCACCTGTGCGCTCCGGACGCCCTCCTCCTCCAAGCAACGCCACTCTGCCAAGTCTGGCCTCCTCCTCCTCCCTCCAAGGCCAGCTAGTGTTTGAAGGCGGGCTCCATCCACCCAGCGGTCAAAGTTTAACTTGCACTTCCTTGGGTCGGGGTACGGAAAAGGGGGGTGCTAAGAGGACGTACGGCCTGACTACGGGGGTGGGGGGCGGGGACGCTGCATAAATTTGTAAAAGATAACCGTCATTAAAATGATAGGCTTACTTACTTTACTTTGCGATCAGGGAAACAGACCTTGCATTTGGCAGGACTCATGTTGATCGACCCGCCGATCAGTCCCACCCGGCTCCTGCTGGGGTGTCGAGAGCATGCACCCCCAAATGCCCTGAAGCAGACTCGGTCCCGGGGCCCAGCGGAGCGGCCAGGTCGCGACCAGGAGGCGGAGGTGCCGTCCTGCAGCGCCTCGGGCCGCGTCCTGCGACAGCCGGCCTGCACCCAACTCCGCGCTGCGCCTGCCCCATCCCGAAATGCGCCCGGCGCGCCAGTGTCTGGGGCCGACGCGCCGGCCCCCGCCCGCCCTGGCCCCGCCTCCCGCTCAGGCCACGCCTCCCGGAGGCCCCGCCCCTGGCAGCCACGCCTCCCAGATAGGCCACGCCCCTGGATGGCCACGCCCACGGAGCCGCCCCTCGAGACGCTGACCTTGAGCGCGGAAGGACGGCAGCCCCAGCCTATGACAGACCCTCTCCAGCCTCCCTGACGGGGGTAGAAGATTCTGGGTTGCATATCCCTACAGATTGCAGCAATTGATAAGCTCGCACACACCCAGGAAATGTAAAATGAGACTTCACCGCGGTGCCTGCTAAAAGCCCCGGTTGCCAAGACGACGTTTGGCTGCCGCGCCCCAGTGAGTACCTGGAGCAGCTTCGAGCCACCGGGTCCCCGGCTCCAGCCCGAGCCTCCAGGACAGGGAGCACCCCAGCTGCCCTGCTCCCGAATCCACTCCCGACGAGACATCACTGAGCACGCCTGCATCTCGCTCATCCTCGCAGCGAGGTTTTTATTCCCATCCCACAGGGAGGAGGCCCTGGGTGCTGTCCGAAGCGACGGGCCTGCACCCAGATAAACCCGCTCCAGTGGGAAGGGACGAATCATGCTTCAAGTGATACAATAAATGCCAAAAAATCCAAAACACTGCCTAGAAAGGCAGTGTTATATTTAATATAATCGGAGCTGGGGGTGTGGCTCAGTTGGCAGACAGCACTTGCTTAGCATGAGGACCTGGGTTCGATCTCAGTGCAAAATAACAACAACAACAACAACAACAATAATAATAATGAATAATAATAAATGTAACCTATATTCATAGCAAGCAAACAAGCAGAAAATAATGCAAATGTTAGCCAATAAATTCCTTTCAAAAGGCACAGGCAGGGCCACACCTCCAGGGGGCGCTGCACATTGCTACAATGTAAGCAGTGACCCTTTCCTATTGGTATAAGCCGTCCTGCCTGAGGGCAGTGGTTGGCTGTGTTCCTATCACATATTAAATAACACTTCAACACAGCTTTTAAAAAATAAAACAGACAAACAAAATTCTCAGATCTTAAACCAGGCACAGTGGTGCCCGCTTGTAATCCTAGTACTTGGGGGGCTGAGACAGGAGGAGCGCAGGTTTGAGGACAGCCTCAGCAAGTAGCGAGACTCTCGTCAACCTAGCAAGACCCTGTTTGGAAATAAGAATAAAATCGGTCTGGGGGTGTAGCTCAGAGGTGGAATGCCCCTGAGTTCACTCCCAGAACCACACACACACACACACACACACACACACACACACACACAGAATCCTGGGGGCTGGGGTGCAGCTCAGTGGTAGAACACAGGCTATCATAGGCAAGGCCTGGGTTCAATCCCCACACTACCAAAAGAAAAAAAAAGTAACCACCCAACATAGGAAAAGCAATGGAAATCAGGAAATGAAGATATTTCAAAACACTTCTACCCTGCCCAGTCAGTCAGGATCGTGCACAAGAGAAATGCTCACCAGCTTCCTGGGATTGTTCTAGATTTTTATTCTCAGTTGTCATAACCCCCACACTCCTTGAACACTGGGTGGATATTTTAAGTTCTCTACTAATACTGCCTGAAGGGTGCCTAACACACTTGGCTTTTATCCGGGTCTAAGAAAAGAGAGTTCACTTAGATGGATTTAGATCGTAAGAGTGATCTTGACGTGGATTTATCTCTGCTCTTTTATTTTTAGATAGGGTTTCCCCCTTGAACTCCTGGGATCAAGCAATGCTCCTGTCCCAGCACCTCCAGCACATAGGACTACAGGTACATGCCACCACACGAGGGCGGATTTTTCTCTGCCTGCATTATTACGGAATAGAAGATGGGAAATACGGAATACTATACACCCCTGTGCACTATACCACCTTCATACACTCAGCAAATGCTTAGTTGCCCTTTCCTTTTTTAGTTTTTTCGGTACTGGGGATTGAACCCAGGGGCATTCTACCTCTGAGCTACACCCCCAGCCCTACTTTTTATTCTTTATTTTGAAACAGGGTCTCACTAAGTTGTGGAGGGCCTCACTAAGTAGCTGAGGCTGGCCACGAACCCGGATCCTCCTATCTCAGCCTCCCAAGTAATGGGATTACAAGCATGTGCCACCATGCCCGGCTGTCCTTTCCTTTTATTTTTTATTTTTTCATTTTTTGGTATGGGGTATTGAGCTCAGGGGCATTTTGCCTCTGAGCTACACATCCAGCATTTTTTTATTTTTATTTTGAAACTGGGTGTTGCTAAGTAGCTGAAGCTGGTCTCGAACCTGTGATCCTCCTGTCTCAGCCTCCCAAGCACAGGAATTACAGGTGTGTACCACTGCGCCCAGCTAACCGATTGTTCTTCCAGTGAAAACAGTTCGCACGTGCAATACCCTCTCTCTCAGACTTATCAGAGGCTAAATTTATTCTTTTTTTTCCTTTGTGGTACTGGGGTATTGAACCCAGGAGCATTCTACCTCTGAGCTACACCCCAGCCCTATTTTATTCTTTATTTTGAAACAGGGTCTCACTAAGTTGCGGAGGGCCTCACTAAGTAGCTGAAGCTGGCCGCGAACCTGCGATCCTCCAATCTCAGCCTCCCAAGTACCGGGATTACAAGCGTGAGCCACCATGCCCGGCCAGGGAACCCCTTTCTCCCAAGCTCCCAGAAAACCTTTTAGCAGCTAAAGAGATTTGAAAATGAGGTTTCTGCCAGCCCCTGCCTCCACCAATAAATGAAAAAATAAAGGCATTATAGAAAGATCCCTGGCATTCCATTGGGGAACACCTAAAAATATTTATAGATGATTTGAGCTGGTGGCAAGAGGGGGACGATGAACGGGAGACACTGGGAGCTCCCACTGCCAGCCCACACAGGGTGCCACTTGGAGAGGAGGGCGATGCCAGGCTCCCCGTGTGCGCTCACTGTCCTGGTATTCTTCCACCTGCTGGGCAGGGTCCTCCATGTCAGGCCCCACAGAGCCTCCGTGGGACCCTAGGTCTGCCCGACGCCTGCCTCACCTCAACGATCCCAGCGTGAACGCAAGCACGCAGCAGGGGCAAGCCCCACGCCTGTGTGCTGCCCTGGACTTGAACCTTTCGTGGGAGATGCATCTCCTGCTTTTGCAATTCTCCTTCCTCCTCCAGGTGCTCCATCGTTTTGTTTTGTTTTGTTTTGTTTTGTTTTGTTTTGTTTTGTTTTGTTTTGTTGGTGGCACTGGGGATTGAACCCAGGGGCATTCTACTTCCAAGCTACACCTCCAGCCCTATTTTATTCTTATTTTGAAACAGGGTCTCGCTAGGCTGATGAGAGTCTCACTACTTGCTAAGGCTGTCCTCCAACCTGCAATCCTCCAGTCTCAGCCTCCCAAGGACTGGGATCACAGGCGTGCATCACCACATGGCTTCAGTTGCTCCATCTTCAAGGGGCAAGCCCAGCCCGGGCTTGGGAATAGCCAGGGCCACAGGGCAAGGACTTCGGGAGAGGCCATTGAGGGCAACTGAGCCACTTCCATGCCACCCCACTACACAGCACCAATCTGCTGAGGTGGGCATTGGTCTTATCCTGCTCCACTGAGCAAGAAACTGCAGCTCAGAGAAGTAACAGGACAGGCCTGACCCGGACCTGACTGCAGACCTTGAGCCCTTACTAAGACACCACGCCTCGATCCCGGGACAGCGACAGTGTTGTGGGTGCTGCTCTCAGCCAGTGCTCCCTGCAACTCGGGTACACCCCATCCCAGCCCTGTGCGGGAGGTAACACTATGACCTCGCTTTGGAGGGCACTGAGGGTCATGTGACCTGGCCCCAAAGTCCCACGATGGCTAAATGGAGGAGTCAACGTGCCAGTCTCCAGGATATGGCCGCCAGCATGTGGGCTCTTCACCCTTCCACGACTCTCCCTACAAAGGATGCAGAACGCTCCGGGCAGCCAGCTGTGGTGGTGCACGCCTGTAATCCCCATACTTGGGAGGCTGAGATAGGAGGATCGCAGGTTTGAGGCCAGACTCAGAAACTTAGAGAAACTCTCAGTAATCTAGCAAGGCCTTGTTTCAAAATAAAACAAGCCAAGCGTGGTGGCTCACGCTTGTAATCCCAGTACCTAGGAGGCTGAGACAGGAGGATCACAGGTTCGCGGCCAGCCCCAGATACTTAGTGAGGCCCTCTGCAACTTAGTGAGACCCTGTTTCAAAATAAAGAATAAAAAATAGGGCTGGGGGTGTAGCTCAGAGGTAGAATGCCCCTGGGTTCAATCCCCAGTTCCACCAAAAAAAAAAAAAAAAAAATGAACACATGCCCCAAACCTTGTGACCATTCATCCCTGGTGTGGCCTAGAACCCAGCCCCTCTGCAGTAACTGACCAGGGAGAAAAGGTTCTAAATTCACGGGTGGTCCCCCATTTTCCAGTGACTCCTCTTCCTTATTTCCTCCCTCCATACAGACTGTAAGAGCCGCAAAGGACCTTGGGGGATCCAGTCCAATCCCCAGGGGACCGGCGATGGCCCCAAGGTCATGGACCTAAAGGTCGCCCAGGAAGCCGCCTGCTCCTGACCTTCCCCACAGATGGAAAGCACCGGTGATGAGATGGAGGACGGAGGTGACTGTCGGGAGCCCAGGCCTCTCGTCCCCGGGGCCGGGTAAGCAGCAACACCTACACTAGCAGTTCAGATCTGAGTTCAAATGGGGCTCAGGGGCTGTCATCATCTTCCCAGGAGGCCCCAGATCTCTCTGGGCTTATTTAGGAAGTCAGATCACTGGTTCACTCCCACACTAGTGTGTGTGTGTGTGTGTGTGTGTGTGTGTGTGTGTGTTACTGGGGACTGAACCCAGGGGTGTTCTACCTCTGAGCTACACCCCCAGCCCTATTTTATTTTATTTATTTATTTATTTATTTATTTTATTTATTTTTGTAGTACTGGGGATTGAACCCTGGGGCATTCTACCTCCGAGCTCCACCCCCAGCCCTATTTTTTATTCTTTATTTTAAAACAGGGTCTCACTAAGTTGCGGAGGGCCTCACTAAGTAGCTGAGGCTGGCTGCGAACCCGGATCCTCCAGTCTCAGCCTCCCAAGTACTGGGATTACAAGCGTGCGTCACCACGCCCGGCTTTTTTTATTTTTATTTTTATTTTTATTTTTATTTTTATTTTTATTTTGACTACTTGCTGAGGCTGTCCTTGAACCTGTGATCTTCCTGTCTCAGTCTCCCAAGTACTGGGATTACAAGTGTGCGCCACCACGCCTGGCTCTTACTTTTTATTTTGAAACCGGGTCTCGCCAAGTTCCTGAGGGCCTCACTAAGTGGCTGAGGCTGGCCTCCAACCTGCAATCCTCCCATCTCAGCCTCCCCCAGTAATTTTTATACTGTTTTATTATTGGGCACTGCCAAAATGTTATAAAAATGATACTTCGAGGAGAAAGTGAGAAAATACAGAAGAAAATTTAAGTCGTTCATAATTGCACTACATAAAAATAGTGATTATCCACTATTTGAAGATACTCCTTAAAGTATACACACACAAACACACACACACACACACACATACACACACACACACACACTAAACCCAAGCATTACTGAGTTTACTATGCGTCAGGAACTGTTCTAAGGACATGATACATAGTCTGCACCCCTTATCTGAAAATCCCAGAGCCCGATATGGTTTAGAACTTGGAATTTTTTTTGTTTTTGTTTGTTTGTTTGTTTTATTTTATTTTATGTTATTAGTGTATTGCAATCATACATCTTGCAGGATTTCAGGGTGGTTG
The DNA here is from genome assembly GCA_004027185.1 of Glis glis. NCBI lineage: Eukaryota > Metazoa > Chordata > Mammalia > Rodentia > Gliridae > Glis > Glis glis. The sequence goes on from PVJS01017770.1 coordinate 30,041, forward strand.
ACGTATACATACACTCATCGGTCAATTAGCCCTTCCCCAATTCCCACCCCCCTGCCTCCCCCTCCCTCCTCCCCGTTTTCAGCATAGTAGTTGACTTTGGTATCTTTGTGTATGTCCATCCTGTGCACCAGTTTGTTTCCCTCTCCTTCCCTCCTGTCCCCCCAGTTAGTTCGCCTTCTTCGCTCATCTGAGGTTTTCTCTCTTTGTCTGGAGTCCCTCCTGTGCAGGGTCGTGGCTCATCCTCCCATGACCTCAGCACTGGGGTTCTCCAGGGGCAGGGCTCACCCACCCCTTGTCCCCAGTGCCGGGGTGAGGGGTTCTCCAGGGGCGGGGCCAAGGGCTCACCCGCCCCACGTCCCCTGAGGGTGTTTGTTTTTTAAAGAAGGTAAAGGCTGTGTGTGATGGCACACACCTATAATCCAAGTACTTAGGAGGCTGAGACAGGAGGATCACAGGTTCAAGGCCAGCCTCAATATCTTAGTGAGCCCCTGTTTCAAAATTAAAAATAAAACAGGGATGGGGTGTAGCTTGAAAGTAGAATGCTCCTGGGTTTAATTGCCAGTGCCAGCAAAAAGAAAAGATAAAGTTTTATAATCCATATTGTCATATTAATATTTCAGCAGCAGAAGGCATGAATATCCACACAAAACAGTATAAATAAACACTATAAACCGGATGTCGTGGTGCACGCTTGTAATCCCAGTACTTGGGAGGCTGAGACAGGAGGATCTGGGTTCGAGGCCAGCCTCAGCTACTTAGTGAGGCCCTCCACAACTTAGTGAGACCCTGTTTCCAAATAAAGAATAAAAAAATAGGGCCGGGAGTGTAGCTCAGAGGTAGAATGCCCCTGGGTTCAATCCTCAGCACCGCAAAAAAAAAAAAAAAAAAAAACAAAGTCTACCGTGGACCAGCACTAGGCTGGGCAATGGGAAAACCAGAAATCATTATCGATTATGTCCCTGCATTTGTAGAACTTTCAGGCGGGACAGGGAGACAGGACACAAACAAGTAACCAAATAAGGACATAAAAGCCAAGCACCTCAAGGAGTGACTAAGTGTCATGATGACTGCAAAACCCAATGGTCATTAATGAATCTGGGGGCAGGACGCTGGGGATACTTTATTTTTTGTGGTACTGGAGATTGAACCTAGAGGCACTTCTACCTCTGACCTATACCCCAGCCCTTTTTAATTTTTTATTTTGAAACAGGGCCTCGCTAAGTTGCTGAGGCTGGCCTGGAAATTCTTGTTTTAGTCTCCCAAGCCCAGGGATTACAGGTGTCCACCACCACACCCAGCTAGGAGGGCACTTTTATTTATATTTATTTATTTACTTATTTATTTATTTATTTATTTATTTATTGTGGTACTGGGGATTGAGCCCAGGGGTATTCTACCTCTGAGCTACACCCCCAGCCCTATTTTATTTTTATTTTCAAACAGGGTCTCACTAGGTTGATGAGAGTCTCACTAGTTGCTGAGGCGGTCCTCAAACCTGTGATCCTCCTGTCTCAGCCTCCCAAGTACTGGGCTACCACGCCCAGCTAATGGGGGCACTTTATTTTTTTATTTTTTTATTTTTTGCAGTACTGCAGATTGAATCCAGGGGCATTGTACCTCCGAGCTACACCCCAGCCCTATTTTTTATTCTTTATTTTGAAACAGGGTCTCACTAAGTTGTGGAGGGCCTCACTAATGGGGGGCACTTTAAAGGTGGGACAAGAATAGGGAAGGCCCCTGGAGGAGGTGACTTTGATGGGCAAAGATCTGGGGGGTGATGGCAGGACCCAGTATAGAATTTGCAGGACCTAGTCAGTACAAAATAAAATTGAGGGGCCCCTTCCGTATTAAGAAAAAAAATTTTTTTTGTAGTACTGGGGATTGAACCCAGTGGCGCTCTACTAATGAGCTAATCTTCCTCCACCTCGTCTCCCACCCCACCACTCCCAGCCCTTTTCATTTTATTTTGAGACAGGGTCTTGCAAAGTTACCCTGGCTGGCCTCAATCTTGCCATCTTCCTGCCTCAGCCTCCGGAGTAGTTAGAGTCACAGGTGCGCGTCATTGTGCTCAACTTCAAAAATCATTAAGAATCACAAGATGGTGACAGCAGAGTATAAAACCAAAGCACGTGGTCCTCTGAGTGCAAGGCACGGGCCGCAGGAGCAGCTGGTGGAAGGCGTGGGGGGTGGGGAACAAAAGAGCACTTTATTTCCAAGGGAACAGCAAGTGCTAAAACCCAGAAAGAGGACACACATCTGTGAGCGCCCCACGGACCGAGGGGATGCGGCAGAAAGGAGGGGCAGGCCCTTTTGACGACAGCTTCAAAAAGAGCTTCGTCCCCTGCCATGAGTTTAAGCCTGGATTTCCCATCCATGCGTGACCAGCCGTGGGGAGGGGGCCTTCCAGAGCAGAGCCCAGGGGCTCGCCGGGGAACCTCAGAGGGCAGAGGCAAGCCACAAACACATGATGCTTCTCTACTGTGCTTCCCACCAGTGCAGAGCCCAGACAAACACCCTGGCTTCTCCCCGTCTTCTGTTTCTGTCTGTGACATGGGGGAAAGGGTTAAATCAGGCCTGGAAGGACCAGCCCAACCCCTAGTTCCTGCTTTTGTTCTGCGGAAAGTGGGTACCTTGAAATGTTAGATCTGCCTGAGAGTCTAGACTAGTTAACAGCTGCTGTGGTTTGAATGTGTCTCCCAAAGTTCATATGTTGGAAACTTAATCCCCCCACCTTTTTTTTTTTTTTTTTTTTTTTGCAGTACGGGGATTGAACCCAGGGGCGTTCTACCTCCGAGCTACACCCCCGGCCCTATTTCTTTATACTTTTATTTTGAAACCGGGTCTCACGAAGTTGCGCAGGGCCTCACTAGGTAGAGAGAGAGAGAGAGAGACAGGGGGAGAGAGAGAGAGAGAGAGAGCGAGCTGAGGCTGGCTGCGAACCTGGATCCTCCGGTCTCCGCCTCCCAAAGTACTGGGATTACAAGCGTGCGCCACCATGCCTGGCCTATTTTTTATTCTTTATTTTGAAACAGGGTCTCACTAAATTGCAGATGCCTCACTAAGTTGCTAAGGTTGTCCTGGAACCTGAGATCCTCCTGTCTCAGCCTCCCAAGTATTGGGATCACAGGTGTGCGCCACCATGCCCAGCCATCCCAAATTCATATTTTGATGGTATTTGGAGGTGAGGGTTGGGGAAGTGATTAGGGTTAGATGAGGTCATGAGGGTGGATTTAGAGGAAAAGGAAGAATAGTCGGGTGTGGTGGAGCACACACACCTGTCATCCCAGTACTTGGGCGGCTGAGACAGGAGGATCGCAGGTTCGAGGACAGCCTCAGCAAGTAAAGAGACTCTCATTAACCTAGTGAGACCCTGTTTCAAAATAAAAAAAAGCTAGGCATGGTGGCGCACGCTTGTAATCCCAGTACTTGGGAGGCGGAGACAGGAGGATCCGGGTTCGCGGCCAGCCTCAGCTACTTAGTGAGGCCCTCCGCAACTTAGTGAGACCCTGTTTCAAAATAAAGAATAAAAAGTAGGGCTGGGAGTGTAGCACGGAGGTAGAACGCCCCTGGGTTCAATCCCCGGTACCACACACACACACACACACACACACACACACCAGGAAGAGAGAGCTGAGCTAGCGTGTGTGCTACAGTCCTCTGCCATGTTAGGATGCGGCGGGAAGGCCCTCACCAGATGCTGAGAAAATGCCACTGCAGGGCTCCCGAACGTCCCAGCCTCCAGAACCACGAGCCAAAGATACTTGTATTCTGTATAAACGCCAGGTCTCAGGTATCTTGTTAGAGCAACAGAAAATGGACTAGGACAGCAGCATATCAGGAAAAGAAAATAATAAAGGAGCTTAGCTGGGCATGGTGGCACACCCCTGTAATCCCAGTACTTGGAGGCTGAGACAGGAGGATTGCAGGTTCGCGGCCAGCCTCAGCTACTTAGTGAGGCACTCCGTGACTTAGTGACACTCTGTTTCAAAATAAAGAATAAAAAGTAGGGCTGGGGGTGTAGCTCAGAGGTAGAATGCCCCTGATGCCCCAATACCGCAAAATAAATAAATAAATAAATAAATAAATAATTATGTTAGCCAGGCCTGGCGCACACCTGTAATCCCAGTGCTTGGGAGGCTGAGACAGGAGGATCACAGGTTAGCCTCAGCAACTTTAGGCCCTCTGCAACTTAGTGGGACCTGTTTCTTTTTTTTTTTTTTTTTTTTTTGTGGTACTGGGGATTGAACCCAGGGGCTTTCTACCTCCGAGCTACATCCCTGGCCCTATTTTTTATCCTTTATTTTGAAACCGGGTCTCACGAAGTTGCGGAGGGCCTCACTGAGTAGCTGAGGCTGGCCGCGAACCCAGATCCTCCGGTCTCAGCCTCCCAAGTACTGGGATTACAAGCGTGCGCCACCACGCCCGGCACCCTGTTTCAAAAAAATGAAAATAGCTGGGCGTGGTGGCGCACACTTGTAATCCTAGTACTTGGGAGGCTGAGACAGAAGCATCGCAGGTTCAAGGACAGCCTCAGCACTTTAGTGAGGGTCTCAGCAACCTAGTGAGACCCTGTTTCCAAATAAGAAACAAAATCGGTCTGGGGGTGTAGGTCAGAGGTAGAACGCCTTTGGGTTCAATTCCCAGTACCACAAAAATAAAATAAAACAAAATAAAATAAAGTAGGGCTGGGGGTGTAGCTCGGAGGTAGAATGCCCCTGAGTTCAATCTCAAGTATCTCCCAAATAATAATAATAATAATAATAATAATAATAATAAATAGTAGTAGTAGTAGTGATAATAGTATCAAAGGAGCTTCATGGATCTACTAATAGGGGCTCGTGTTCACTGTATTTGCTTCTCAGTTCGGGCTTTACTTTCTCAATGCACCGGCGGGCTGCAGACAACCAGGCCTGCTCCCATTGCTGTTAAATAAACACTCAAGAGTCCCTTGATTTGGACGGAGCGTCTATACCACACCCCCGCAGAGCAAAACAGAATGCAGTCCCTCATGCTAGTGCTGCAGAGTCAAACGGAACTTTGCCATGGACCAGTCTCCCAGAAAACAAGGAATTCACCCCCACCCACCCGAAGGGGCTGGCCTGCTGAGGAAGTCCCCTCTCCTTTAAACCTACAAGGAAAGTCACTTTGAGATGACTGATCTGGGGTTTGCTCCTTGTTTCTGCTCCCCCGCCCTTGTCTGTCTACAAAGCGGACCTCCTGCGCTCAGCTCATTAAAACACCTGGCTAGGAGGATCCGGGTTCGCGGCCAGCCTCAGCTACTTAGTGAGGCCCTCCGCAACTTAGCGAGACCCTGTTTCAAAATAAAGAATAAAATAGGGCTGGGGGTAGAGCTGGGGGGTAGAATGCCGCTGGGTTCCATACCCAGTACCGCAAAAAAAGAAATAAAGTTTGGAGACATGTCCCCCATTCTAACCTACCAGTTATTGTTCATTATTCCAAGTAGTGCAGATACATCAGTTCATTGAGCCCTCACAACGCCCTTGGAATCAAAGACTCCTAAAATAACAACAATGCTCCTTTTTTGTCAAGCCTGTGGGTTTGATAAATTCACACAGTTGGATCTTTCTTTTTTCTTTTCTCTTGGTACTACGGATGGAACCCAGGGGCATTCTACCTCGGGGCTAAACCCCCGGCCCTCTTCGTTTTCTTTTTCTTTTTTTTTTTTTTTTT